>JACEFZ010005759.1:0-12500 GCA_014155875.1 Cepaea nemoralis
GAGAGAGAGAAGAGAATAGAAAGAAGAGAGTAGAGAAAGAGAAAGAGAGAGAGATCCGAGCGAGAAGAGAGAATATAGAGAAGCAGAGAGATATCGATGACTAGAAGAGAGGAGGGACGAATAATTATGAAGATGCTCAGTACGTCGACGTACAAAACGACCACGAAATCGCGAGAGAGACGCGACAGATAAACATAGGATATAAGCGACGAGATATAGACGAATCTCGATCAATCGCTCATAAGAACATCGCCAGAGAGGAAGAATCATCAAAAGATCTAGCTATACATACTATCTCACATATACATCGAATAGCACACTAAATATAGATCTCAAATCTTCTCCAATGACTATACTCAAATCTAGTCCTTCTACCCATCATCCTCATTACTATCTCGCCACAAGTCTCGAATCATCTCTACGAAAAAGACAGAGATATATAGAAACATATCTATAACAACGTGACTCGCAGATCCCAGAACCAGAACTCATAACATACATATAATCAGCTCTCTAATTCATCTCACCGCAAGACACTAAATAACCATCTCTCCTCACTACACTTAGAGAATCCGACAACTCATCGCCAGGAGCGGCTCCAATAGATATATCACATATCTCCAACCCTCCTGAGTCGATGGTCAGATAACCGAAGCCCCACTCCTAATACCCTACACCGGATCTCATTATGATCTAGCAATACATCTCACCCATCACCTACACTCTCGTCACCTCAATCTCTCATCCTCCACACTCTCGCACACTATCTAATAAATATAACTATTCCCCATCTCTACGGCTCACACTCTAACCTCTCGAGACATACGCCCTACTCGTCTCTCAGCTCCACCTCTCGCATCCTGATACTCAATCTCACCTCCTCGCACCTATCCTTTCCCTCGGCGACTCTCTCACTCTCCCATCCTCACACACAGACCCGATCGCCCGCTCCATACATCCCATTCTACGCATCTCTCGTCCACTCCCGGCCTCATCAATATCCAAAGAGAACTACTCCCCTTACATCCATCTCTCAGCTTCTATCATCACAACTCTCTCCCTACGCTCCATCATAGATCCGCAAAATAAAAAAAAGATAGAGACGTAGAAGATAGATAAGATATATATCACACTGTAGATCATTCAGAATATATCGGACGAGAAGATCTATATCTACGCATCTCAAATACAGATAGACATTAATCTATAATCACTCTCCATCGCCTCTTACATAACTATCGATACTATCCTCGATAACATCTCTCCTCGACTCTCCTCGCCACCATCTCTTCGTTCTCACGACATCATTCTCTCTCCATTCCTCCTCCATCTACTCTCTCCTAATCCTCTCGCTCTTCCTCTCGCCATACTCTCTCACTCTCTCCTCTCTCTATCATCTCATCCCTGTCTCTTCGTCCCATTCATCTCTCTGCATCAGTCCTGCGCCTCTCCTCTCCCGCTCGTCTCTCTCTCCCTCTCTATACCTCTCTCTCTCTCTCTCTCTCAATCCTCTCCCCCACTTCATCTCTCTATCTCTCTCCTCTCCTGTCCTGGACTCCTAACGTCTCTCTCCTCTCCTCTCTCCTCTACCCCTCTCTCTCCCTCGGTTCTCTCACATCAAATCTCCTCTCTCTCTCCCTCTCTTCCGCTCCTACATCGCTCTCTCTCCCTATCTCTATCTCATCACTAGCTCTCTCTCTCTCTCGCTCTCTCTCCGTCTCTCTCTCTCCTCGTCCGTCTCTCTCTCCCTCTCTCGCCTCTTCTCTCTCTCTCTCTCTCTCTCTCTCTCTCTCTCTTCTCTCTCTCTCTCTCTTCTCTCTCTCTCTCGGTCTAGTCGACATCATCTCCCTCTCTCTCTCCTTCATCTCTTTCTCTCGTCTTTCTCCCCCCTCTCTCTTCTCTCTCTCTGCTCTATAATTCGCATCCTCCTTCTCCTCTCTTCTCTCTTCTTTCTCTCCTACTCTCTTCCTCTTCATCTCTTTTCTCATTTCTCATTGTATCCTTCTCGTCCTCCTCCTCTCTCGCCTCGTAGATCTGACTCTCTCTACTATACAAGTCTTCTCTCTCTTCTCTCATCGCTACTCTATGATACTCTCCTCTCCTCTCTATCTCTCTCTCTATCGATATCGCCCCTCTCTCTCTCTCGCGCCATATCTATCCCACTAAATCTCGATCTCTCCTCTCATTCTCTACTCTCTATTCGCTTCTCCCTCTCTCTTTCTCTATTTTTCTCCTCTCCCTTTCGCGCTTCCTCGATTCCTCTCTTCCTCTCCCATGTCTTCATCCTCTCCCTCTATTCTTCCTCTTCTCTCTCTCTCTTCTTTTTCTCTCTTCTCCTCTTCCTCCTCTTCTCTATCGCTCTCTCATTCTCTCTTCTCTTCCCTCCCTCCTCTCTCGTTTTTCTCTCTCTTTCCCTCTCTCTCCTCTCTCTCTCTTTTCTCCCTTTCTCTCCTCGTCTCTTCTCTTCTTCCTATCTCTTCTCTCTCTCTCTCTGTCCCTCTCGTTCTCTTGCCCTCTCTCTTTCTCTCGTCGTTCTCTCCCGTTCATTTCTCGACTCTCTCTCTTCCTTCTTCACTCTCTCGCTCTCTCCTTCTCTCTCATCTCCTCTCTCCGCTCACATCTCTCTCTCCGTCTCTCTCCTCTCTCACTCTCTGGCCTCCATCTCTCCCTCGATTTCTCTTTCCCTCTCTCTTCTCTCTCTTCTCTCTCTCTCAATCTCTCCTCCTCCCTCTCCTCTTCTACTCTCTTCTCTCTTCTCTCGCTCATCCTCCCTCTCTCTCTCTCCTCTCCCCCCCTCTCTCCTCTTCTCCCCTCTCCTCTCTCTCTCTCCCTCCTCTCTCGTTCTCTCCTCTCTCCTCTCTCTCCGCTCTCTCCTCTCTCTCTCCTCTCTCTCCTCAATCCTCTCTCCCTCCTCTCTTCTCTCTTCCTCTCTCTCTTTCATGTCTACTGCCCACTCCCTTCCTCTCTCCTCTCTCTCCCTCTCCATCCTCCACTCCTCTCCTCTATTCCTCCCTCCATCGGGTTCTCCCGTCTTCCTGTTCTCCCTTCTCCTCTCCTCTCTCCTTCTGCTCCTCTCCTTCTCTCTCCTCCCCTCCCCTCTCTCTCGTCCCTACGTTCGCTCTCCGTCCCTCTCTCTCTCACCTCTTCTCTCTTGTTCCCCTCTCCCTCTCACTCCTGCTTCTTATCTCTCTACTCCGTCTTCCCCCTTTCTCATCTCTTCCTTCTCCTCTCTCTCTCCCGTCATCTCTGTCGTCTCCTTCTCTCCTCCTCTCCCTCACTTCTCTCATCTCTCTACTTTCTCTCTCAATCTCCTCTTCATAGTACCCTCCTCTCCTTCGCTCCTCCTCCCTCTCTCTCTCCCTTCTCACGTTTCGTCAAGCTCTCTATCCGACGATCTTCCTTCTCTCATTAGACTTCGCCTCGTCCTCTCGTCTCGCAACATCTCTCTCAGCTCTTGTCTTCATCTCTTCTCTATCCGCTACCCTTTATCATCGTATCTCTCTACTCTCTCACAACTCCGTCCCTTCTTCCATCGTCTTCTCGCGGTGGTCGCTCTGTCTTTTCTCCTTCACTCTTCTCCGCTCCAGGACTCGTTCTCCTGTCTCTATCTAATGTCTCTCTCTCAATTCATACGTCTCGTCTGTCTTCGTCCCTCTCCGTCTCTTTCTCGCTCTCTCTCTCTCTCTTCTCTCTCTCTCTCTCTCTCTCTCGACCTCCTCTCTTCTCTCCATTCCGTCCGTCATTCAGCTCGCCTCGCTCTCATCTCTCCTATTCATGTTCTTCTCTCTCGCTCTCCATCTCTCCTCTCTTTTCCCCTTCCTCCTCCCTCTTCTTCTCCTCTCTCTAGCTTCCTCTCATCTCTCGCTATTCTTCTCTCGTCTCTGTCATTTCTCGTCTCCTTCTGTCTTTCCACTCTCAGTCGTCCTCTCTCTGTCTATTCTTCCTCCCGTTCCTTCTCCCTCCATCTCCTCTCATTCTCTCCTGCATCCTCCTCATAATCTTCGCACCTCGCTCTCTCCGTTCTCTCGTCGTCACTCTCTCATTTCTTCAATTCATCTGTCTCGCTCTCTCCCCCCCTCATTTCCTCATTATCTCCCTCCCTTCCAATCCTCTCCCATGTCCTCCCCATGCTCTCTTCAACCTTCTCCTCCTCTCTCCGCCCTCGACCTCTCTCTCCCCCTTCGTTCCGAACCCCGCCTCCCCATCACACCACTCCTCCATCTCATCCCATCCAATACTCCTCGCTCTCGTACATCCCATCTCTCATACCGCCATCTCAACCTACCTCAATCTCCCCCACTCAACCTCCTCAAAAAAAGGATTCTTAGAAAAGAAGAAAACAACAGCATCACCATGCTCACATACACCCCCACCTCTCCTCTTTTATCCTCCTATAGCCTCTCCACCGTCCCCTCATAAAAATCTCACATAGCCCCACGCTCTCCTCTAAACTCTCTGCCCTGCTCTAAATACTCCCCTGCACCATTCAACAATCCTACTTCCCAACGATTCCATACAACAACATATCCATAAATCTCCTCCTCAATCTACTCTGTCTGGCTCAACCCGAAAAAACACAATCACCCCCATACTCCTCGTCTGCACTACTCTCTCCAATTCTCATCTCCAGGATCATTCCTTCCCACCCTCATCTCGGATCACTCCTCCGCTCGCCTTTCTCCTCAACCTCTCCAATATCATCTACCGCTCGTCCTCGACCGGTCTTCATACATCTCATCTTCACTCTACCCAAACTCATGCATCCAAAAAAAAAAAACCACATCCTCGAAATCTCGAATCACACGAAACTCTCCAAACCTCCCTCATCTCGGTCCACTCTGCCATCTCCTCCACCCTTTCCTCACTCAACACGACCTTTCCCAATCCTCCCTTCTCACAATCACACTCCCGCCCCAAAACCACTCTCTAGAAAAAAGTTAAGAAAACAAGAGAGCCTCTCCCAAACCTCTCACTCAACTCCCAACTTCAATCCACTCACTTCTCCTCTCTCTCAACTCACGACACCACACACCCGCATGACGCTCTTTCACTTAACATCCACAATCGACCCCTCCTCCCTCCGATCATTCAATACTCTCAATCCCCTCGCCCTCTCCTCAGGCAACTCGCTCTCCATCTCTCTCGATGATCTTCTCATCTCATGCTCAGTCTCCCTCCCTGCAATCACTTCGCAACATCCACCTCAATTCTTCCTCCTCTCCCCTTCATCCAATCTCAACCACATAGTGTCCCGTCCTCAAAGCACCCTCTCTCGGCTCATCCCCCCATCTACTCTCATTCTCACTATCACTCACTTCACAACTCGCTCTCCCATATGTAGCCGCCTCACTACTCCCAACCGTCAACCCCCTCATCCCGACATCTCACTCATCTCACCCATCTCGTCTCTCTCTAACCCGCATTCTCAACTCGTTCATTCTCCCTTCCGTTCTACGTTCTGGCCTCCTCTTCCTCGTCCTCCTCCCCTCCCACTCCTCTCTCTCCTCTCTCATCTTCCTCGTTCTTTCAAATCCCCTTCCACTCTCTCATTCTCCTTATCTCTCTCATCCCGTCTACCTCTCTCTCTCTTTCTTCATTCCTCCTCCCTGCACCTCTCTGCTCCTCCCTCTTCTCCTCGACCTTTCTCGTCTCTCACCCTCTCTTCCTTCTCTCTCCGTATTCTCTCGTCCTCCCTCTCTCTCACTCATTCCTGTCTCGTCTCCTCCTTCTCCTCAACTCTTCTCCCTTATCTACTCACCCTCTCTCTGTCCCTCTCTCATCACCCGTCTCTATCTCTTTCCCTCTGCCTCTCTCTCGCTACCATCATCTCTCCCTCCTTCCTTCTCTCTCTCTCTAATCTCCGTCTCTTCCCTCCACTCTCACTCTCTCCTTCCTCCTCTCCTCTCTTTCTCTCCCTCTCTTTGCTCGTTCCTCTCCTTTCCCTCTACGTCACTCATTCTCTCTCTTTCTCTCTATACTCTCTCCCCCCTCCTCCTCTCCTCTCCTCTCATCTCCTCTCCCATCTCCTCTCTCTCCTATCCTCCCACTTCTCCTCTCTCCTCTCTCTCTCTCTTCTCTCCTCCCCTCTTTCTCTCTCCCTCTTTCCTCCTCCTCTATTCTTCTCCTCTCCTCTCTCTTTCCCTCCTCCTCCTCTTCCTTCCATCTCTCTCTCTTCTCCTCCTCTTCTCTCTCTCCTTCCTCTCTCTCTCTCCTCTCCCTCCTCCTCTCTTCCCTCTCTCTATTCTCTTTCCTCCTCTCCTCCCACTCTCCTTCCTCTCCTCTCCTCTCTCCTCTTCTCCTCTCTCCCTCTCCTCTCCTTCTCTCTCCCTCCTCTCTCTCCTCCTCTCCTTCTCTCCTCTCATCTCTCTCTCTCTCTCTCTCCTCTCCCCTCTTTCCTCTCCTCTCCCCGCTCTCTCTCTCTCCCTCTCTCTCTCCTCCATCCCTCTCTCTCACTCTCTCCCTCCCTCTCTTCTCTCTCCTTCTCTTTCCCTCTTCTCTCCTCTCTCCATCTCATCTCCTCTCCTCTCCTCTCTCCCTCTCATCTCTTCTCTCTCTCTCCTCTCTCATCTCTCCTCTCCTCTTTCTCTCTCTCTCCCTCCTCTCTTCTCATCCTCTCTTCTCCTCTCTCTCTCTCTCTCCTCTCTCTCCCTCTCTTCCTCTCTCCTCTCTTCTACTTCTCTCCCCCTCCCCTCTCTCTCTCTCCTCTTCTCCTCTCCTCTCTCTCTCTCTCCACTCTTCTCTCCTCGCTCCTCTCCTCTCCTCTTCTCTCTCCTCTTCTCTTCTCTCCTTCTTCCCCTCTCTCTCTCATCTCTCCCCCTCTTCTCTTCTCTCTTCTCTCACTCCCCCATCTCCCTCTCCTCCTATCTCTTCCTCCTCCTCCTCCTCCCTCTCTCTCTCCTCTCCTCCCACTTCTCTCTTCCTTCTCTCCCCCCCCTCATCTTCTCCCTCTCTTCTCTCTCTCTCCCTCTCCTCTTCTCTCTCTCCTCTCTCCTCCTCTTTCTCTCTCCTCTCTCTCTCTCTCTCTCCTCTCTCTCTCTATCTTCACTCTCTCTCCCTTCTCTCACTCTCTCTCTTCTCTCCTCTCTCTCTCTCTCTCTCTCCTCTCTCTCTCTCTCTCCTCTTCTCTCTCTCTCTCTCTCTCTTTCTCTCTCTCTCTCTCTCTCTCTCCTCGTCTCTCCTCTCGTCCTCTCTCCTTCTCCCTCTCTCTCCTCTCCTCTCTCTCTTCTCTCCTTCTCTCTCCTCTCCTCTCTCCTTCTCCCCTCCTCTCCTCTTTCTCTCTCACTCCTCCTCTCACTCCTCTTCTCCTCATCTCCTCTCTTCCTCCTCTCTTCTCTCTCCTCTCTCTCCTCTCTCCTCCCCTCTCTCCCTTCTCTCTTCTCTCTCCTCTCTCTTCCCCCTCTCTCTCTTCTCTCCCCCTCCCTCCATCTCCTCTCTCCCTCTCTTCTCTCTCCATCTCCTCTCTCTTCTCTTCTCCTCTATCTCCTCTCCTCATCCTCTCTCTCCTCTCTCTCCTCCTTTCTCTCCTCCCCCTCTCTCTCCTCTCCTCCTCCTCTCCTCTCCCTCCTCTCTCTATTATCCTCTCCCTCTCTCTCTCTCTTCTCTCTCTCTCTCTCGTCTCTCCTTCTTTCTCTCCTCTCTTCTCTCCTTCCTCTCTCCCTCTCAACTTCTCTCTTCTCTTCTCTCTCTCTCCTCGCTCTCACTCTCTTCATCTCTCCTCTCTCCCTCCCTCTCCCTCTTCCTCTTCTCTCACTCTCTCTCCTCTCATCTCTCTCTCTCTCATCCTCTCTTTCTCCTCTCTCTCTCTCTTCTTCCTCCTCTCTTCCTCTTCTCTCTCCTTCCCTCTCTCTCATTTTCTCTCCTCTCTCTCCCTCTTCTCCTCTCTTTCCCTTCCCTCCTCTCTCTCCTTCCTCTCCTCTCTCCTCTCTCTCTCTACTTCTCCTCCTCTCTCCTCTCTCTCCTCCTCCTCCTCTCCTCTTCTCTTTCCTCTCTCTCTCTTCTCTCCGTTCCCTCTCTCTCCCCTCTCCTTCTCTCCCTCTCCTCTCCCTCCCCTCCCTTTTCCCCCCTCCCCCCTCTCTCTCTCTCTCCCCTCCTCTCTCTCCTCTCTCCTTCCTCTCTCCCTCTCCTCTCCTCTCCTCTCTCTCCTCTTCCTTCCTCTCTCCCCTCCTCTCTCTCCTCCTTCTCTCTCTCTCTCTCTCACTCACTCCTCTCTCCTCTCCTCTCCTCCTCCTCTCCTCTCCTTCTCCCTCCTCTTCCTCTCCTCCTCCTCTCATTCTTCTTCTCCTCTCTCTCTCTCTCCCTCCTCCTCCCCTTCTCTCTCCCTCTCCTCCCCTCCTCTCTCTCTCTCTCTTCCTCCTCTCTCTCTCACCCTCCCTCCTACTCTCTTCTCCTCTCCCTCCCCTCCTCTCCTCCTCCACCTCCTTCCTTTCTCCTCTCCTCCTCCTCCTTCTCTCCTCTCTCTCTCCTCTCCTTCACTCTCCTCTCTCTCCACTTCCCTTCTTCCCCTCCCTCTCTCATCTCTCTCGCTCCTCATCCTCCTCTCCTCTCTTCTCTCCTCCTCCTCTTCTCTCCTCTCCTCCTTTCTCTCTTCTTCTCTCTCTCCTTCTCTCTCTCCTTATCCTCCACTCCTCCTCATCTCCTTCTCTCTCTCTCCCTCTCCTCTTCCTCCTCTCTCTTCCCTCTCCTCCATCCCTCCTCCCCTCTCCTCTCTCTCCTCCTCTCTTCTTCTCTCCTCCTCTCTCCTTCCTCTTCCTCCTCCCCTCTCTCTCTCTCTCATCCTCCATCCCGTCCTCCTCCCCTCTCTCTCCTCTCTCTTCTCCCTCTCTCCTCCTCTCTCTCCTCCTCTCTCTCCTCCTTCTCTCTCTCTCTTTCTCCTCCTTCCTCTCTTCTCCTCTCTCTCTCTCTCCTCTCTCTTTTCTCTACCTCCTCTCTCTCCTCCTCCACTCCTCTCTTCTTCTTTCTCATTCCTCCTCTCCTTCCTCTCTCTCTCTTCCCTCTCTCCTCTCTCTCCTTTCTCCCTCTCCCCTCTTCCTCTCTCCATCTCTCTCCTCTCTCCCCCTCTCTCTCCTCCTCTCCCTCTCCTCTCCCTCTCTTCTTTCCCTCCCTCCTCTCCTCTTCTCCTTCCTCTCCTCTCACTCCTCTCCTCTTCTCTCTCCTCTCTCTCCCTCCCTCTCTCTACTCCTTCTCTCCTCCCTCTCTCTTCCCTCTCTCTCCCCTCTCTCTCCTTCCCCTTCCCCTCTCTCCCCTCTCTCCCTCTCTCTCCTTCCCTTCTCTTCCTCTCCTCCTCCCTCTTCTCCTCCCTTCCTCTCTCTCTCCTCATCTTCTCTCCTCTCTCCTCTCTCCCCTCTCTCTCCTTCTCTCTCTTCCCTCTCTCCTCTCTCCCTCTTCTCTCCTCTCCCTCTCCCCTCCTCTCCTCCTCCTCTCTCCCCTCTCTACTCTCTCCTCCTCATTCTCTCGTCTCCACTCCATCTCTTCTTCTCTCTCCTCTCTCTCTCTCTCTCTTCCTCCCTCTTCTCTCTCTCTCTCTCCCCTCTCCTCTCTCTCCTCTCTCCTCTCTCCTCTCCTCCCTTCTCTCCTCTTCTCCCCCCTCTCTCCTCTCTCTCTCCTCTCTTCTCCTCTCCTCTCTTCTCCCTTTCCCTCTCTCTCATTCTCCCTCTCTTCTCTCTCTCTCCTCCTCCTTCCCTCTTCTTCCCTCTCTCTCTCCTCCTCTCTCTCTCTCATTCTCTCTCTCTTCCCCTCTCTCTCCTCCTCTCCTCCTCTCTCTCTCTCCTTCCCCTCTCTCTCTCCTCTCCTCCTCTTCCTCCCTCTCTCTCTCTCTCATCTCTTTCTATCTCTCTTCTCTCATTTTCCCTCCCTCTTCTCTCCTTCTATCTCTTCTCTCTCTCTCATCTCTCCTCCTCTCCTCTCTTTTTCTCTCTCTCCCTCTCCTCTCTCTATCTCTCTCCTCCTTCTCTCTCTCTCTCTCTCTCCCTCTCTCATCTCTCTCTCTCCTCTCTCTCCCTCTCTCCTCCTCATCTCCTCTCTCTCTTCTCCCTCCTTCTCTCTCTCTTCTCTCTCTCTCCTCTCATCTCCTCTCTCTCTCACTCTCCTCCTCTCTCCTCTTCCTCCTCTCTCTTCTCTCTCCTCTCTCCTTCCCTCTCCTCCTCTCTCTCCTCTTCTCTCCTCTCTCTCTCCCTCTCTTCTCTCTCCTCCTCTCTCTCCTCTCCTCTCTTCCTCTCTCCTCTCCTCTCTCTCCTCTCTCTCCTCTCTTCTCCCTCATCCCCCTCCTCTCTCTCCTCTCTCTCTTCCTCTCCCTCCTCTCTCTCTCCCTCTCCCTCTCTCTCTCTTCCTCTCTCTTCTCCTCTTCTCTCTCCTCTCTCCTCTCCTCCTCACTCTCTCTCTCCTCCTCTCCGCCTCCTCTCTCTCTCCTCTCCTCTCCTTTCTCCCTCACTCTCCTCCCTCTCTCTCCCTCTCTCCTTCTCTCCTCTTCTCCCTCTCTCCTTCTCTCTCTCCTCTCTCTCCCTCCTCTCTCTTCTTCTCTCTCTCACTCCTTCCTCTCTCTCTTCTCTCCTCTCTCTTTCCTCCTCTCTCTCTCTCCTCTCCTCTCTTTCTCTCCTCTCCTCATCCCCTCTCTCCTCTTTCTCTCTTCTCTCTCTCTCTCTCCCTCCTCTCCCTCTCTCCTCCATCTCTTCCTCCTCTCTCCTCTCTTCTCTCCTCCTCTCCCCCTCTCTCTCTTCTCTCTCCTCTTCTCCCCATACCTCCCTCCTTCTCCCCCTCCTCTCTCTCTCCTCTCTCTCCTTCCCCTCTCCCTCTCTTCTCTCTCTCATCCTCTCCCCTCCCTCCTCTCTCCTCCTCTCTCCCTCTCTCTCTCATCTCCTCCCTCCTCCCTCCTCCTCTCTTCCTCTCTCTCTCTCTATCCTCTCCCCTCCCTTCTCTCTCTCTCTCCTTCCCCTCCTCTCTCTCATCTCTCTCTCTCTCTCCTCTCTCCTCATCCTTCTCTCTCTTCTCTCCTTCTCCTCTCTCCTCCTCTCCTCTCCCTTCTCTTCTCTCTCTCTCCTCCTCTCTCCCTTCCCTCTCTCTCCTCTCTCTCCTCCTTCTCTTCTCTTCCTCTCCTCCTTCTCTCTCCTCTCCTCTCTCTTTCTCCTCTCTCCCTCTCTCTCTCTCCTTCTCTCCTCTCTCCTCTCCTCTCTCCTCTCTCTCCTCTCTTCCCCTCCTCTCCTCTCTCTCACTTCTTCTCTCCCTCCCCCTCTCTCTCCTCCCTCTCTCTCCTCTCCTCTCTCTTCTCTCTCCTCTCCTCTCCCTCTCTTCTCTTCTCTCTCCTCCTTCCCTCTCCCTCTCCTCTCTCCTCTCCCTCTCCCTCTCTCTTCTCCTCCTCTCCTCTCTCCCCTCTCTCTCTCTCTCTCCTCTCTCTCCTCTCCTTTCCCTCTCTCATCTCTCCCTCTCCCTCTCTCTCTCCTCCTCTCCTCGTCTCTCTTCCTCTCTCTCCCTTCCTCTCTCCCTTCTCTCCCTCTCCTCTCTCTCCTCCCTCTCTTCTCTCTCTCCTCCCCTCTCTCCTCTCTCCTCCTCCTCTCTTCTCTCTCCTCTCCCTCTCATCTCTCCTCCTCTCTCTCCTCTCCTCTCTCCTTCTCCTCTCTCTCTCCTCTCCCTCTCTCTCTCTCTCTCCCTCTCTCGTCTCACTCTCCTTCTCCTCTCCTCTCTCTCCTTTTCTCTCTCCTCTCCTCTCCTCTCTCATCTCTCTCTCCTCTCTTCCTCTCTCTCCTCTCTCTTTCTCCCTCCTCCTCCTCTCTCTCTCCTCTCTCTCTCATCTCTCTCTCTCTCTCCTCTCTCTCTCTCTCTCTCCTCTCTCCTCTCTCTCTCTCCTCTCCTTCTCTCTCCCTCCCTCCCTTCTCTTCCTCTCTCTCCCTCTCTCCTCCTCCCTCTTCCTCCTCTCTCTCTTCTCTCTCTCTCTCACTCTCTCTCCCTCTCTCCCCTCCTCTCTTTCTCTCTCTCCTCTCATCCCTCCTTCCTCTCTTCTCTCCCTCCTCTCTCCTCTCCTCTCTTCCTCCTCTCTCTCTCTCTCTCTCCTTCTCTTCTCTCTCTCCTCTCTCTCTCCCTCCTCTCTCCCCTCTCTCTCTCTCTCTCTCTCTCCTCCCTCCCCTCTCTCTCCCCCCTCTCCACTCCTCTCTCTCTTCTCTCTCTCCTCTCTCTCCTCTCTCTCTCTCCTTCTCTTCCTCTCCTCCTTCTCTCCCTCTCCTCTCTCTCTCTCCATCCCTCCTCCCTCTCTCCCTCCTCTTCCCTCTCTCCTCTCTCTTCCTCTCTCTCTCATCTCCTCCCTCTTCTCTCTCTCTCTCATCCTTCCTCTCCCTCTCTCTCTCCTCTCTCTCTCTCTCTCTCTCTCCCTCTCTCTCTCTCTCTACTCCCTCTCTTCCTCTCTTCTTCTCTCTCTCCTTCTCTCTCTCTCCATCTCTCTCTCTCTCTCTCCTCTCTCTCTCTCATCCTCTTCTCCCTCTTCCTCTCTCCCTCTCCCTCTCTCTTCTCTCTCTCTC
>JACEFZ010005759.1:22500-187500 GCA_014155875.1 Cepaea nemoralis
CTTTCTAAACGACCCTCGCCTCATGCCATCAAAATCAACGCAAGGCGGTCTGTTTCCAAATCGCTCGATGCTGATTTCGAACCCTGGACTCGTGATGTTGGGGAAATGTGAAACGTGTTCACTGCCCCTTAGCTACTGAACGTTGTCTATTGCTTTGTACAGTGGTTCTCAACCGGTGGGGAATTCCCCCTTAGGGGGGAATTTTAGGGTTTCCAAGGGGGAATTAAGATTATTTCAAGATCGCGTAATACAAGAACCGATTACTTGATATTGTTGTTTTCCTCCATACTTTACGGTTCTGTACTTCTCGCTCTTCTGAAATTCGTTTTATAACGTAAGTAGACATGTAAATTACGTTTTATGTAGACGTCTAGACTTGTTCTAGTATGTGTTATTAAATTTAGCTTCCATTTTTACTTATATTGTGTAGGGCGGGGGAAGAGAGAGAGAGAGAGAGAGAGAGAGAGAGAGAGAGAGAGAGAGAGAGAGAGAGAGAGAGAGAGAGAGAGAGAGAGAGAGAGAGAGAGGGGTGGGGGTTTAGGGAGGAAATACGAAAAAAGGGGGGATGAAATTATGAACATACGGTGAAGGGGTGCATGGGCCAAAAAAGGTTGAGAACCACTGGTCTACTACATCAACCAAAAGGCTGGGATTGACATCAACAACCGGCAAATACACGCAACAACATATATCTCTACCTGCCTGGTATTAACAGCTCACCTGCCGAGTATTACACACATCTCAAAACAAATAACAATTACCCAGACACAAACTATCAACGCACTTCAACAAAACCACTCGAAAATAACCCGTAACATCAAATACTCAACAGCCAACCATCTCAACAAACAAGCCATCATTATTACAGCCGGCAACTTCCTAAGGCTGAAGTAACCGTAACTCTAATAATATAAGGGGAGTTCATTACTAAGTTTCGTAAACGCAAGCTGGAAATGGTAAAAAGCCGGGAATTGAATACTAAGATTCTAGTATTGATTTTAACATATGTTATCTGGGAACGTTGAGCCTCATTGTTGACATGTCGGAAATCGAAAGCAATTATTTGTATGCAGAATATCAAATTGAATGACTGCGATGGCGACACGGCGCTACCTGCCCGCGGGGTGTTTCACGACGCCCAGCCCAGCCATCTCATCAGGGTTATGAAGTAGTGGCAGCAAATTGTCATAAACTAACGACTTCTGGTGGCATAGTCGGAGCGTGGCGCAGTGAATTGTTGGCTAGCTTGCCCGGTCATATGGTTCGGGGTTAATCCCTGCAATTCTCACACGACGACATGGTGTGTGTGCGCTTACGCGCGCTTGTGTGGTGTGTGTGTGTTGGTGTGTGTGTGTTGGTGTGTGTTTGTGTCTGTGTGTTGGTGTGTGTGTGTGTGTTCGTGTGTGTGTGTGTGTTGGTGTGTGTGTGTGTGTGTTGGAGTGTGTGTTGGAGTGTGTGTTGGTGTGTGTGTGTGTTGGTGTGTGTGTGTGTGTGTGTGTGTGTGTATGTGTGTGTGTTGGTTTTATTTTGTCCAGGACTGTTTACTGGCGATGTGGTGTGGATGTTACGGACGCAATTCGTAATCCCGCATACCGCGTTCGAAACACTGCTGCGGGTGATTTGGCAACTGACAGCCTTGCAGATGTTAGTTTTCATACAATGGTATGAGAGTCGGCCATTCAGAAAGCACTGGTAACCTACTGAACGTAAATTTGCCAAGAAATTACAAAAAGCCAAAACTGCTTGGTTTGACTGCGAGTCATGTAGCTGTTAACTGATTCAATGCCAAATAAAAGTAACTTTGGACCAAACATGGGACATAATCAATCGAACAAGTATTATAATGTACATTTATATTCACTGAACATTTAAAATTAGGAAGATACCACTAAACAAACAAATACCACGATGACTCTAGTATGGCGTTGTATCGTCCAGTCACACGGAGACAACATCTGAACCATATATCATTGACTCGAAGTTACCACAGTGCTGACTGTGATACGGATTAATCTTTGGTTGTTGCAAGGGTTAGACTGAGACCAAAGAGAATCTACACAGCTAAACACAAATCTAGCCCTAGGATTAGTTAGTTAGTTAGTTAGTCGACAGATCTTCCTCGTTGCACATCGAACCATTCAGTCCATAAGTGCTCGGATCCCCTCCTCAGCAAATTCCGCAGCGTGTAGCGGCTAACGACGCCAGTTCTGTGTTGGTTTATCAATCTTCTTTGGCGTCCTGCGTAGTGTTCTTGTTTGGCCATCCCTCTTTTAATTTGCTGCTCTCGCAGTCTGGCCATTGTTGTAGATTCACAGTCATCACTTGGTTCTCGCAAAAGTCTCACTTCTCGTAGAGCATTCAGAATGTCAGCTTGGTCCATGGCGCGTCCGCCCTCCACAGTAGCCTCACCTGCGAGCTTGTCAGCCCGCTCATTTCCTTGTACTCCCGCATGCCCTGGCACGAAGATGAAACTAATCTTTGCCAGCCGAGACCGCTTCAGAGGCAGCAACCATTCTCTTCGGATCGACCCCTCCTCTATCCTCTTGATCATGTTCATTGAGTCGCTAAGGAAACAAGCCCTAGTGAATGTCTGTGTCTCGAGCCATGTTATTGCTTTACTTACTGCCATGACTTCCATGGTCAGGCTACTTGTGGTTTCAGTGAAAGCACCAGAGTCCTCCTTCACAATTCTCCCTCCGGCTCGAGCTGTAAAGGCCCATGAGCTTCTCACATGTCGGACGACCGACCCATCTGTGTAGATGACCGCGTCACCGTCTAGCGAATTCTCGAAAATCAACGCTTGTACTTCAGCCTCAACAGCAGCCGGATTCTCTTGTCTGCATTTTCTATCTAGTTGGATGCAAACTGAAAAGGATGTGCAGAAGTCTGTTGGCAGCCCTAGGATTAATATTATTAACACTCACGATCCTGAAAAGTGCTTTCAGTTTCAACAGCAACTTGAAGATGCTTTTACTGATACATCAGAAAATTGTACAGTAAATGAAAAGTGGGGTCAACTTAAGGAAACGTTTTATAAAACTGCCATAGGGGTTTACGGCACTGTGGATCATAAGAGGCAGGACTGGTTTGCGGCAAACAGCCAGACTCTGCAGCCCTTGATTGATAAGAAGAAGAAAGCTCTCTTAAGAAACAAGGAAAGACCAACGTGTAACACTCTGAGTGAGCTAAGGCAAGCTAGGAAGAATGTGCAAAAGGCTGCCAGGCAGTGTGCAGATGATTATTGGATCAAGTTATGGGAGTCCATTCAAATCGCAAGTGATAAGGGAAACATAAGAAGTATGTATGAAGGAATAAAGAAAGCCTGTGGTCCAATGATCAAAGGAAGTGCACCATTGAAAACCTTGACTGGAGAAATCATCACTGATAAGAAACAGCAGATGGACAGATGGGTAGAGCACTATTTGGAGCTTTACTCAAGTGAGACCAAACTAGCGGATGATACCCTCAGCGCCATACAGGCTCTACCAACTCTTGACCACCTGGACACACTTCCCACCATAACAAAAGTTAAGTATGCTATAAATGAACCTGCATCTGGCAAGGCTCCAGGTAAGGATGGGATTCCAATAGAGCAGTGGTTCTTAAACTTTTTTGGCCCGTGCCCCCCTTCACCATATTTTAAGAACGCCATCCCCCCTTTCCTATCAAACATTTGGCCCGTGCCCCCCCCCCCCTCCCATTCACCATATCTTCAGAACGTCATTCCCCTCTTTAACATTTCCTACCTAAAAATCCCCCACCCCTACACAATATATGCAATAACTTCACATAATGTCATGATCCCAACACTTCACATAATTTCATGATCCCAACACTTCACATAATGTCATGATCCCAACAATTCACATAATTTCATGATTCCAACACTTCACATAATGTCATGATCTCAACACTTCACATAATGTCATGATCCCAACACTTCACATAATGTCATGATCCCAACACTCCACATAATGTCATGATCCCAACACTTCACATAATGTCATGATCCCAACACTTCACATAATGTCATGATCCCAACACTTCAAATAATGTCATAATCTCAACACTTCACATAATGTCATGATGCCATGATCCCAACACTTCACATAATGTCATGATCCCAAAACTTCACATAATGTCATGATCTCAACACTTCCCATAATGTAATTTTCTGTTTCTGTTCTAAACTGGATTGTAAACACACGACCATCATGAGGTCGGTCTGACTGAGAGGTTTAACCATGGGTTCGTTTTCCTGGACCGGTCAATTGGTTTGAAAGTTGACTTCTAGTCCGAGTCTTGGGGACATCAATTACAAGTCCCTCAAATATCAGAGAGGCTTTCCCTCATGGCGGGGTACGATGATTGCAGGAATAGCTAACCCTCACACAAGCATCAGTCGAGTGCACTCACTAGTAGAACAGGACGTTTGTTAAGTGTCACTACACTTTGTTTGTAGAACAACTGTTTCTTGGAGAGTAGCATCTACTACTGTACGTTCACAAATATTTGCCCTCATTCACGATTAACTTTCTTGAAAAATATATGTTGCATTGTTATGCAATTTTTCCTGTCGTATTTTATTTACTTCCACTCCAAGGAATATGTCTTTTGTAGACCCAATGACAACTGAAATCAAAGAAAACAGCGACATTTCTTTGATTTGTTAACGAAAATGTATTGAATTCACGCTAACAAACTTGTTTTGCAGTAATGCTCTAAACACTTTCGGCCCACTATGTGACTTGCTTCTCATAAGGAAAATATGCATGCGAAGGAGAATATGCATTCTCCCATGCACCACGGAGAATATTCATTATTGGACACTGTTGTTTCCGTGTGAAGATATAATACATTTCATAACATACACTTCATCTCTGACCCATAAAGTATATACCGCATATAAACAAACATTGAGATCTGCAGTACAATCTCCAGAACAAAACATTTTTTTTTATTTGGATGTACATAACGATAAGGTCATATGCTAAATCTCATTATTTGCCCTCTGTTGGTAACCGAATTATGGATTTTTATATAGGAGGGCAAACATTTCTGAACGCACTATGTTGAATTAACGAGCGCGAACAACCAAAAATATAACGTTACGAAACGAAACAATTTAGTCAATGTTACCAGCGGCAGTCCATCATGAACACTTTGTAATAGTTGGATGTTGGTCATTGAGCACTTGTATGACACACGGGTATGATCATATATGCCTCAGTCTTCTTCCACACAAGGCGAGTCTTGGCACTGTGCACGAACCGACGAAAATCCAAATGTGTGCATAAGAGATTCACATCTACCATAGATATTCATGTGTTGGTAGGATTTCTACTGTTCGGTTTCAGCCTTAGGAACGGCCGAATCAACCACATCTTTTTAAATTCCGGCTAGCCAAGGATTGTGAACGTGCTCAAGGAGCATTCGAATCATCCTGGTTTTTCGCTCTCGTATGAGAAAGCAATCCGTTCGATCCCCTACTCCAGTATGGGAGGGACGTATGCCCCCCCCCCCCCCCCCCCTCGTAGATAGCCAAACAGGCCTCGGCGAGAAACAGATGTGAGCAGCACCAGTCGGGGGTGGTGGGTTGGGGGGATGGGGTGGAGGAGAGAAACCCCTAAGCTACTCAATCCGGTCTTAGAAATATATACATTAATATGTGACCTTCCTGTAGGTGTCAGGGTTGCTGAAAAGATGCAAAACAATTATAACATTGGACAGAAAGAAAGAAAGAAAGAAAGAAAGAAAGAAAGAAAGAAAGAATGAAAGAACAACGAATATAGTTAGGAAGGAAGGAAGGAGGGATGAAGGAAGGAAGGAAGGAAGGAGAACGCTACTAACATCTCACGTTTAGTCGTCTGACAGAAAGACATACTGAAGGCAGCAGCAATCGATACCAGTAATCAATCGCGCCGTTAAGAAGTGACATGAGTGACTACTCTCTAAGCATCTTGACACAACTCACTCCCGCACAAAATAACGCGCGGGATCGATATCATTGCTTTCAGCAGACGGGAGTAAACAGGCCGAAGACGAGCTTTGCCGAGTCCAAACCCTGGCACCCCCCCCCCCCCTCCCGCGCTGGCCGATCAGCGGGGGATTAAACCACGAGACGCGCGGGTGATAAGGCCCGGTTGTAATCCTGTCAGCAAAACTACAACAGGTGTAGAGGACCACTTTTTGTTGCCGCTGACCTGGGAAGGGTGCCACGGTAGGGTAGAGAGTGGCTAAACGGGCACATGAAAGGCCCAGTGGTCATTCAGTAGAACCATACCCAGGCGGATTCCAATGTTAAAAACTGACCTGCGCTGTGACGCCGAGCTGGTCTTATTTGGAGATCAGGAAATGTATGGGGAAATAAAAGCGACCGGAGTTACACCGACCACGTCACGTAGAGAGCGTCGAGTGCGTATACACAAACGTGGGTCTAACACCACATGCGCTGACAGGTGTGTAGAAGGTTACTGGACTGACTGACTTTGCTGACAATGGGTCAGCCGAGGTGAGGTGTCTGGTTACATTCAACGAGTCAAATAGTGCGTTACTGTTGTTGCTGTTGTTGTTAGTGTTGTTGTTGTTGCTGCTGCTGCTGTTGTTGTTGTCGCTGTTGCTGTTTTTTTTGCGTTGCCTAGCTTTGAACTCAAGCGTAGTCCATACACGTCCTACTACTTCTAGTGCACGGGACTGATTTTTACGTGTGAATGTAGCTGTTCCTATTACCAATGTCTCTCGCCATCAGGCGAACCCACTCCGACTTCAGAAGTACTTGTAATTTACGTCCCCCAGTCAAGGACGAGAAGTCAACATTTTAGTCCAACTGACTGGTGTAGGTAGGGGCTGACCGGCATCAGCACACCGGAAGTTTAATAGCGAGCGCTGTTCTCCGTTCGGCCACAATGGCCTCCACGTGTGACTGTATATTATATGATCTTGTCCGCGTTTGCTCTCCGCCAGTCTCAGTGTGTTGCTGTGTGTGGTCAGCATCCTCGATCTGATCACTTACTTGGTCTGCTACAGGCGTTGGCCACCACGACTCTCCACTATTCTGTTTTGGCACTTTTACTGAAGCCAGTGTTGCTACTATTATGCATGTAGAAGGATGTAGATGTGGTAGAAGCAGGTAGATGTGGTAGAAGCAGGTAGATGTGGTAGAAGGATGTAGATGTGGTAGAAGGATGTAGATGTGGTAGAAGGATGTAGATGTGGTAGAAGGATGTAGATGTGGTAGAAGGATGTAGATGTGGTAGAAGGATGTAGATGTGGTAGAAGGATGTAGATGTGGTAGAAGGAGGTAGATGTGGTAGAAGGATGTAGATGTGGTAGAAGGAGGTAGATGTGGTAGAAGGATGTAGATGTGGTAGAAGGATGTAGATGTGGTAGAAGGATGTAGATGTGGTAGAAGGATGTAGATGTGGTAGAAGCAGGTAGATGTGGTAGAAGGATGTAGATGTGGTAGAAGGATGTAGATGTGGTAGAAGGATGTAGATGTGGTAGAAGGAGGTAGATGTGGTAGAAGGATGTAGATGTGGTAGAAGGATGTAGATGTGGTAGAAGGATGTAGATGTGGTAGAAGCAGGTAGATGTGGTAGAAGGATGTAGATGTGGTAGAAGCAGGTAGATGTGGTAGAAGGATGTAGATGTGGTAGAAGCAGGTAGATGTGGTAGAAGGATGTAGATGTGGTAGAAGGATGTAGATGTGGTAGAAGGATGTAGATGTGGTAGAAGGATGTAGATGTGGTAGAAGGAGGTAGATGTGGTAGAAGGATGTAGATGTGGTAGAAGGAGGTAGATGTGGTAGAAGGATGTAGATGTGGTAGAAGGATGTAGATGTGGTAGAAGGATGTAGATGTGGTAGAAGGATGTAGATGTGGTAGAAGCAGGTAGATGTGGTAGAAGGATGTAGATGTGGTAGAAGGATGTAGATGTGGTAGAAGCAGGTAGATGTGGTAGAAGGATGTAGATGTGGTAGAAGGAGGTAGATGTGGTAGAAGGATGTAGATGTGGTAGAAGGATGTAGATGTGGTAGAAGGATGTAGATGTGGTAGAAGGATGTAGATGTGGTAGAAGGATGTAGATGTGGTAGAAGCAGGTAGATGTGGTAGAAGGATGTAGATGTGGTAGAAGGATGTAGATGTGGTAGAAGGATGTAGATGTGGTAGAAGGAGGTAGATGTGGTAGAAGGATGTAGATGTGGTAGAAGGATGTAGATGTGGTAGAAGGATGTAGATGTGGTAGAAGCAGGTAGATGTGGTAGAAGGATGTAGATGTGGTAGAAGCAGGTAGATGTGGTAGAAGGATGTAGATGTGGTAGAAGGATGTAGATGTGGTAGAAGGATGTAGATGTGGTAGAAGGATGTAGATGTGGTAGAAGGATGTAGATGTGGTAGAAGGATGTAGATGTGGTAGAAGGATGTAGATGTGGTAGAAGGATGTAGATGTGGTAGAAGGAGTAGATGGATATGAATTAAGACAGAGGCAGAAGCTAATAGATCATCAACGGCAGTTTGACACTGGTTGAGAGAGAAGACAAGCTTCCTTGAAGGTTGTTCAGCTATCTGCCAACATGAATGCGCACAAGACATTAAAGACAGGACATTGCAATTGGCAGTGGAACTGACAATAGGTCGAGAGTCATCACTACATGTCATGATTAAAGATACCACGAGGACGGAGCGGTACTTTTGCCTTAATTCACCCCAAACAAACGGAATCCCAGGGTATGACGTCACATCCAGGGGTTCCCTGCGTTGCGCCGTTGCTCGGTGTGCAATTTTATCGGTGTGCAACAGTTGCTCTCGGCGACATCCCCCGCCCCAAATGTAACTGGCAAAATGAAATGCTTGTCAACTCTTGAGACCAGCAGTATACGAAAAGAATGATAATGATCTGTCTGTACGGGAGACGCGAGCTTGCAGCCATGTGGCCTCAGCGGGGGGGGGGGGGGGGGGGGGGGGGACATACATGGTGAATGTCGTCGTCGTCGGCATCTCCCATCTGTCCTGACGCTCAGTCAGCGATAGCACCATGATGACATGATTATGAGAACAGTGTCTAGCAGAATGTCAGATGCCACGATGCTGCTGCAGAAAAGGCAACGCTACTCTGGCTTGTCGTGGACAGCTGCTGCCTGCTGCTGCTGCTGCCAGTTCCAGAAAACTCATGAGACAGACACGCACACACACACAGAGAAACGGTTGCCAAAGCCAAAGAAACACTGTGGGGTAATTGAAACGCACTGACACGCACTGTATCCGAACACAGAGGAGATCACTGTCAGTGCTAAATATAGCTGGTGACCCTAAATATAGCTGGCGACCCTAAATATAGCTGGTGACCCTAAATATAGCTGGCGAGCCTAAATATAGCTGGTGACCCTAAATATAGCTGGCGACCCTAAATATAGCTGGTGACCCTAAATATAGCTGGTGACCCTAAACATAGCTGGCGACCCTAAATATAGCTGGCGACCCTAAATATATCTGGTGACGTTTGTTTGGGGTGAATTAAGGTAAAAGTACCGACGGAGCTTATTGCCCGTATACATCTCTTGGATGTCCGCGTGAAGAGCGGGCTTCTAGACATGATCTAATACTGGGACAGCTGTCTATGATGTCCGCGCGATAATTTTATTAACGTCTTGGCCGATGTCAATTTATCGGTGGTCAACCTGACCTTGACTTAGACAGAACGATCTCTCCTTCATAAAGTAGTGGTCCGTGGTGCTACCAGTGTGGCTTCACTCCTGAAGATGTAAGACGTAGAGCCATAGAGTCAGTCGCATTTTCGGTTTGCATTTTCTATCTGTAATGTTGTAGTGGGAGCTTCCCTCGGAAGTAATGGGCTTCTTCAGCAGTGAATTCTCTCTGACACCATGGGCTGCGGCATAGGGGCTGGGTAAAACTGTAGTTCGCATTCTAATTTCAAAGTTTATGGATTGAATCTTGTATCTTTAGAAGGGGAGTTCCTTCTGTCTACGTCAATGTTAGTTGACCACCTGTATATTGGCATCAATCTTTCAATCTTCCTGAATGCACAAGAGTTCGCTATGTTTCTTGTTTGTCTTTGCTTGAGACTGAGCACTTATGGGTTTGTCCGGAGCTCTCTCTCTCTCTCTCTCTCTCTCTCTCTCTCTCTCTCTCTCTCTCTCTCTCTCTCACTTATCTTGTATCTTTAGAAGGAGAGTTCCTTCTCTCTCTACGTCAATGTTAGTTGACCACCTATATTGGCATCAATCTTTCAATCTTCCTGAATGCACAAGAGTTCGCTATGTTTCTTGTCTGTCTTTGCGTGAGATTGAGCACTTGTGGGTTTGTCCGGAGGATATGGGGGTGGGTGAGTGTTGGTAGGTTATGGGATGGGTGGAGGATGTGTGCGTGTGGGTGGGGAGATTTGTTAAGGTGGGTATGTGTGGGTGGATGCATTCATGTGTGGGTGGGTGGGGGATGTGTGTGGAGGGATGTGTGGTGGCTGGGAGATGTGTGTGTGTGTGTGTGGGTGGGGAGATGGTGTATGTGGGGAGGGGGGTGTGTGAGTTGGGGGATGGGTAAATGGATGAGGGCATGTATGTGCCTGTGGGTGTGTGGAGGAAAGACAAAGAGCGCTGGCTCTTACACTTCCGGTTCACTGACGGCGAGATGGGCGGTTCAACCCCTACACGGGCGTTAAGTTGCACTTAAAAGTTGCCTTCGCGTTCAGAAATCCATGGCAAACTACATGGCAATCGCACTACTGCCTAATAAAGCCAACCTAGGGTTGATCCGGTCTCTGTGGCTAGGGGCTTGCGAACGCGGTTTGTGAGCCCATATACACGGGTTCGAAACACAGCGGTGCTGGTTTTTTTCGAAAAGGTATAGGAGCCGGTCGTTCAGAAAGCAATGGCAAACTACTGAACGTAAAATTTGCCCAGGAATCACGAACAGCGAAAATGCTGGGGTTGACCGCTATGTCATGTGAAGGACATGCAACTTAATTTTTTTTTTTTTTTTTTTTGGTTGATCGCAGCGTCCGGCAAAGCCCATAAAATAGTTGTTATTGTCGCTGCCATTATGTATTTCCCAGCCTTGTACACTGTCCACTTACATCAATGTCTGTCTTCCGCCGCCTTCTCGCCCACGATGTGTTTTCTCAGATAAGGCTACTTTCTCTGTTCCAACTCTTCTGTTGATAAGGGAGTCTCAGTGGCGAAATGGTTACTCCGCTTGCCTCACGCTCAGAAGGTCGTGAGTTTAATTCCTGGCTACGACGTTCGGTTCGCGAGTACAATTTTCTCGGAGTATCCCGGAGGTCGTCGCTGGAGCTTTGGATAGGACGCCGTGCGGAGAGAGACCGAGACATCAGGGATACAACGATGAAATGGATCCTTTTACCTCTTGAAACCTCCTTTTTTCCTATTGATATGCCCTATACATTTCAGTTGTCCTTTCTTTACGTTGTGGTGAGTGATTTAGAATCGCTTGTTTCCCCATGTACCTCAGCTGTTTCTTTCTGCTCTGTCTGCAGTATTCCCAGTACCTCAGCTGTTGCTGTCTGCTCTGACTGCAGTATTCCCAGTACCTCAGCTGTTGCTGTCTGCTCTGTCTGCAGTATTCCCAGTACCTCAGCTATAGCTGTCTGTATTATTTCCAGTACCTCAGCTGTTTCTGTCTCCAGTAGTCCCAGTACCTCAGCTGTTTCTGTCTGCAGTATTCTCACTACCTCAGCTGTTTTTGTCTGCAGTATTCCCACTACCTCAGCTGTTTCTTTTTGCTCTGTCCGCCGTATTCTAAGTACCTCAGATGTTGCTGTCTGCCCTGTCTGCAGTATTCCCAGTACCTTAGATGGTGCTGTCTACTCTGTCTGTAGTATTCCCAGTACCTCAGCTGTTGCTGTCTGCAGTATTCCTAGTACCTCAGCTGTTGCTGTCTGCAGTATTCCCCTTGAAACGTCGGGGTCCCTATACACACCTCAGCCGCACTGGGCGCATTGTGCTAGACCCATACTTGTATAGACCAACCGGCATTTGGTGGCTGATAGGGTCGGCATTGCACCGGCCCCCTTGGCTTTCCAAGACATGTCCTGGTTCCATTTATACTGGGTCGACCTGGGAGCCTAGAACTTGTAATCATTGGGACCCGCCCCCTCATGGATGGACCCCATGTCCAGCGAGCCCGAGGTCAGCATGAGTAAGAGCACTGTCAGAAAGTGGCACGCGAGGCCTCGTTATTTAATATAGAATATTTTAATAATTTCAAAAATGCACTCAGAGCGCCCCGTCAGCGTTTCGCAACGAAACGTTATGAAGTTCCCATATCCCAGCCTTGTCGACCAATCAGAATGCTCTAGGCCCCATGTTGTCATCTGTTACAACTGTTTAGCAGAGTCGGTAGTATTGTGTTGAAATTAGATTTATTTTTTTTTCAAATACAAATTTATCGGTAAAGTCTATAAACATGAGTGTGGAAAATATAAAATCAAACAATGGTAAAAAGCAAAAATGTGAAGATGTTGCTTGTCGTGAATTCAACGAAGATTGGACGGAGAAATTTATGTTTATGCCTAGCCATAGTGGTAAACCAGTTTGCTTAATATGCGGATTTTGTGTTTCTCTTACCAAAAAATCAATCAATCAATCAATCTGGAACGGCACTTCACGACTACACATTCAGACATAAATCCTCAATATCCGATAAATTCGGAGTTAAGAAAAGATTTCATAGCTAATACAGAAAGTTCTCTGACCAGGCAGCAGTCACTTGTCACCAAGGCTAACGAACAGAGCAAGAGTGCTGTTGTTGCGTTGTACGAAGTCGCTCTTCTGTTGGCTCGTTGAGGAAAGTTAAGAAAGGTAAGAATGATACAACACAACATTTATAATTGTGTAACGTTATGGCCCGCTTAACAACCGAAAATAGTAGATATGGCCATTTGCTTGAAAAGCTTGGGAACTACTGGTTTAACGCCTACATGCTGACTTCTCGTCCCTGACTTGGAGATGTAAATTACAAGCACCTCAGAAGTCGGAGTGGGATCGCCTGATGGCGAGGGACACTGGTAAACTGGAAAGCTAACCCACACGCAAAAATGAGTCTAGTGCATTAGAAGTTGTAGCACGCATAAGGACGATGTTTGAATTCACAGGGAGCGGACGAAAAAAAAAGTTATACAATGAGATAACAATGAAGAACTAAAGATGCATAGGACACAAACTGGGACTAGTGCTACATGTCGACTGCGTGGACCTGGTAGAGTGCGCCGAAGGTTACTTTACATCCACACATCATGGTTTATGGCGAGAGAGATGAAGCACTTGTGGTCATGTCACAAGGGGTCATGATGTCGGTTCGTTTAACCAGTAGCCATACATCAGTTTGGCTAAACTGTTATCTATGAATAAGTATAATGTTATCTTAGAATAAATTGAACTTTTATCTACGAAAAACAGTGACTGAACTTTTACCTATCAATAAATTGAACTTTCATCAATGAAAAAAAAAAAAAAACAACAACAAATAACTGAATTTAAAAACTTTTATCTATGAATATATTGCTCTTTTATTTATTAATAAATTTCAGTTCTATATTTGCAACCCCCCCCAAAAAAAATCATTGCTCTTAAAAAATAAAACTAATAATAAAAAAAGAGAGTCCCATAATAGGAACGTGCTATGAGTATCCGCAGAATCAGGTCAATGACACTTTGTAGGCCTGAGTCTTAAAAATAAGTCTTACAAATGGATAGGATCGATTTCTTTGCCCCGGGTTTTATCCCATATGGCCCGCCGAAAACATCGCACAAAGCACGAACTCCGTAGCTCCAGCGACGACCCCCAGAAGTCTCCGAGAACAATGTACTCGTAAACCGAAAGACGTAGCCCTGAGTTAGGCCTGAGTGCATAAGGGAACATGCTTCCGGTTTCCCCTGTCCTAGCGAACGTTGAGAGCTGACATCTAACCTTCTTCCCACGGCGTTCATGCCACTGTCAGCAGGACGTCCTAATCATTACATCAATAATCACGCTAACTGAACTTGTAACCATGAGTAAATTGACTGAAATTTTACCTATGTGTAAACTGACCGATCTTTTATCTATGCATAAACTGACCGATCTTTTATCTATGAATAAATTGTCTGAACTTGTATCTATCAATAAACTGACCGAACTTTTGTCTAAGTGTAAACTGACCAAACTGTTATCCATGAAAAAACTGACCGAACTGTTATCTGTGAGTAAACTTACCGAACTGTTATCTATGAATAAACTGTCTGAACTTTTATCTGTGTGTACACTGACCGAACTTTTATCTATGAATAAACTGTCTGAACTTTTATCTGTGTGTACACTGACCGAACTTTTATCTATGTGTAAACTGACCAAACTGTTATCTATGAGTAAACTGACTGAACTTGTAGAATAAATTTCGTGGCATGTTGTCAATGAATAAACTGATTTAATTTGCATCCAGTAATAAACACACGGACTTGTATTAAATAATAAATTATCTGAACTGTTATCCAAAATACACATTCACTGCACATTTAACGCGACAATAAATTGTCTGAAAGTTTCATACAATGATAAACTAACCGAACTCTTATCCAGTAATACACCGATTCAGATGCGATCCATGAATACATGAATTAAATGCGAGTCGAAGAATAATTGACTGCAATATATCCATTAATAAACCGACTGAACGGTTCGGTGTGTATAAATTGACTACACCTGAATCCACAATGTAAAGAAAATGCATGACATTAGTCGGCCTATAAATGAACATTGGAAAACAGTTCGGAAGCACACGAGCAAGAACTAATCATTATAAATAAACCGTTCTAATTCCGAACAATCGCCGGCAGTCACACAGCGCCAAGTTGGTAATTCCCTCCTAATTACAATAATTTCACTTTCTAATAGTAATATTTTTACTTCAAATAATAATTCCCACTTCCTATCAGTAATTTCCACTTTTTAACCGTTCATTTGCAACTTGATTCAAAGGCGATGACATTTTCACAATCCGATAGCTCTTGTAGCCGTCTTCTTGGTGACAATTTGGAAAAGTTGACAACAGACTCCGCCATTTTTCATAAGCCTTGCGCTGTCAAGGGCACTGGATCAATGATCCGCCTGCTGGTTGCAAGCCTCGCTCTGGTCTCAACAAACGGTTAGGTTTTCTTTTTCTTCGGATTTCAACACGAAGTGTCTTTCTTCCAGTGATTGTGTGTATATCTGTTTAATTGCTGTTTCCCTATTTCTCCCCACGGGATTCCTCTCTTCTTTTCATCCTGTGATTAGCTTGACACATTAGAGTAGTAGGAGTTGTATAAATTCAACGGTATTGGTTGACACTTAGAGAGTATTACCATGGCCTAGTGATGTGTGTGGTCGAGTAATTTCGAGTAGTGGTACATTTATTTCCACCAGGAGGTCAGCATGGCAGAATGGATAAGAACGGTGTGCTGATGCTGAGGTAAGGGGTTCAACCCCTACACCAGACAGTTGGACTAACTGTTGACTTCTTGTCCTTGTCTTGGGGATGTAAATAACAAGTATCTCTGAAGTCGGAATGGGTTCGCCTGATGGAGATGGACACTGGTAATAGGGCAAGCTAATCCACACGCAACGTTCAGTCCAGTGCTACTAGAAGTTGTGTCTGTGGACTATACTTGAGGTCAAAGCCAGCGAGCGGGATAAAATTCCAACAGAATCTTACTAGGGTCGACCCTAAAAGTCTGACATGTGTTTGCAGGACGTTGCGTTCAACCCTTGGTTAGAATATCAGCGTGGCAGAATGGATCAGAGCGCTCGTTAATAAACATCCGGTGTGCTGATGCCGAGGTATCGGGTTCAACCCGCACACCTGACAGTTGGACTACAATGATGACTTCTCGTCCTTGACATGGGGTTAGAGGGGTGGGGGGGGGGGAGGGTTTAAGTTGCAAGTACCTCAGAAGTCGGGGTAGGTTCAACTGATGGCGATGGACACTGGGAATGAATAGGGAAAGTTAATCCACAAGCAAAGATCAGTCCTAGTGCACTAGAAATAGTAGCACCTGTATGGACTGCGCTTAAATGTCAGCGAGCGAGCGAGAGCAACAAACAACGCCACCCCCCCCTCACCCCCACCCCCCTCCCTCGAGTGATTTTTCTAGAAAGTTTACGTTCAGCAGCTTGCCATTGCCCACTCCGTGGCGAAGGGGTTACGGGCGCAGTTCGTGATCCCGCTTACCCGCTTTCGAAACACAACTGCGGGCGATTTGCCAGCAGACCGCGTTGCGTTAGTTTTCTTGAAATGGTATGGGTGCCGGTCGTTCAGGAGAGCTATGGCAAACTACTGAACGTAACCTTGCCAAGAGATCATAACAGCAAAACAATGCTGGTGTTGACTGCGGCGTCCTGTAAAGGATATGATCTAAGTAAGTTAAGTTAGTCATTGTTTCTGAACGAGAAGTCAAAGTTTAGGTCCAACTGACTGACGTAGGGCATGAACCACCACCCAGCCATCAGCGTACAGGGAGTTTAAGAGATAGCGCTCTGAACTTGTCGGTCACGCCGACCGCCCCACGACGACAGAACTGGCGACACTTGTACGCCATGTCATAACGTACAGAGCCCATTTTAACGCCATGTCATAACGTACCGAGCCCATTTTATCACGATGTCATAACGCACAGAGCCCAGTTTAACGCCATGTCATAACGTACAGAGCCCAGTTTAACTCCATGTCCTAACGTACAGAGCCCATTTTATCACCATGTCATAACGTACAGAGCCCATTTTATCACCATGTCATAACGTACAGAGCCCATTTTATCACCATGTCATAACGTACAGAGCCCATTTTATCACCATGTCATAACGTACAGAGCCCATTTTATCACCATGTCATAACGTACAGAGCCCATTTTAACGCCAGGATTCTTGTTGGGTATATAGTGCTGGACTCTCACTTGTATACCAGTCGGCAGACAGTGGGTGAGACGGTCAATAGCACGCCGATTGCGTTAACTTCCCAGATAAATTCCTGGCACAAATTTCTAGACAGTGCAGCTGTTAGTCCAGGTAGGTTTTTGGCATCCGTTTGTAGACAGACTGGAGCTGGTAGCCCAGGCAGGTTCTTGGCACCCGTATATAGACAGAGTGGAGCTGGTAGCCCAGATAAGTTCTTGGCACCCATTTCTAGACAAAGTGGAGCTGGTAGCCCCATTAAGTGCCTGGCACCAATTTATAGACAGAGTGGAGCTGGTGGCCCAGGTAAGTGCCTGGCACCCATTTATAGACAGTACAGCTGTTAGGCCAGGTAGGTTTTTGGCATCCGTTTATCGACAGACTGGAGCTGGTAGCCCAGGTAGGTTCTTGGCAACCGTTTATAGACAGAGTGGAGCTGGTAGCCAAGGTAAGTTCTTGGCACCCATTTCTAGACAGTACAGCTGTTAGTCCAGGTAGGTTTTTGGCATCCGTTTATAGACAGACTGGAGCTGGTAGCCCAGATAAGTTCTTGGCATTCGTTTATAGACAAAGTGGAGCTGGTAGCCCCAGTAAGTGCCTGGCACCCATTTATAGACAGAGTGGAGCTGGTGGCCCAGGTAAGTGCCTGGCACCCATTTATAGACAAAGTGGAGCTGGTAGCCCAGGAAAGTGCCAGGAACAAATTCCTACCTTGACTTATCGACCTTATTCAAGATGGTTAGACGTCTTATACATTAACCCATGATCAAGGTGGGTGGGTGGGGGTTGAGGTGTAAAAAATACAATGTTATTATTTTATAAAAATTCACAATCAACGCCATGAAACGGGCCAGGTCTGCTCGTGTCAGATTGAAGGACCTTTAATCTGTGGGCAACCTTAGGTTCTCCAGAACGTTATATTTCCAAGTTAGTTAGTTAGTTAGTCGCAGTTCCAACTTCACAGCAACGGGTCGTCCCTATTATGCTCCGTTCCTGTGCCAGTGAATACCATGTAAAACGCTCCCCACTGCCCAATGTGAAAATTGGAAAAGACTATATTTCCAAGTTGTACACGTGGAAGTAATGTCTGGCTTGCAAAGGGGGGGGGGGGGGGGGGGCTGGTTTCTCATGGCCAGAGTTTATAATGATCAAGCCCTCTTTATGACTCCATCTAGAGCATCCTTGGCAGACAGTAATCTATGGGACACAGTGGGCAGGCATTAGTCTGTGGTGCATGGTACATCCTGGAAAGGACTTCTTCTTCTTCTTCTTTTCGTTCATCCGGAGTGTTTTTTCAGATGTGATTGCGGTGTGTCTGTTATGCGCCCTTGGGCCGAAACCCGTAGGCCAACACATCCGACTACAGCGTGCTTTTTTGACCAGGTAGCATTCCTGGGAGACTCACTTTTGTGGTGCCATCTACAACCCAGCTGGCCAAGTTGAAACGGTCGAAGACAACGGTCTTCCCTCAAAGGAAGGAAGGGACAGTCCATTGCATTTTCCGCCATCCAAGGTTGCTTCCATAGTTGCAGGGCCGACACATAGCGCCCTGGTTCTGGGGTCACCGAGGGAATCGTCACGTCCTGCTCATGGCTGCTTTAAATCCTCACTTCAATATATTGGTCATTTCGTTTGCCCCGGGCCATTCCCGCACAAACCAGACAGGTTTGCAGACGGTATCCACTCAGCGAGTTTTCGGACATGTGCTTGTCGTTGCGCCCGTCAGAGCTGTTCCAGGCACGACAGACATTCGGAAAACTACCTAGTCAGAGCTGTTCCGAACAAGAGCGGCATTCGGAAACTAGGTAGTCAGAGCTGTTCCTAGCACGAGAGACATTCGGACGAGACATTTCACTCGGACGTAATTGCGTAGTGTCAATTTTTAGTTTGCCACCCGTAGGACGACACTTCCGACTTCCGGCGGGCATTTTTTAATGAGGTTAGCCTTCCTCTGGTTTTGAGGCACGTTAGACTGTTGTGATGTCGCCCACATCTCAGCTGGTCAAGATAGGACGATCAACGATATCGCGGTCGGCCCTCAAGGGAAGGCAGGGGCAGACCATGGGCATTCCCTCGCTATCCAAGGAGGCTTCCATAATTGCAGAGCCGGCACATATTGCTCTGAGACTGGGCTCACCCGAGGAGTTGCCACGTCCTGCTCATGGCTGCTTTAGTTCCTCACTTCCATGCGTTGGGCATTTCGCTTGCCACTGATCGCTCAAGCACACACCAGGAGCGGTCAGACTGCGAGCGACATCCACTCGGTAAGCTTTTGCTTTTGACTTCGGACCACGCAATAGGTTCGCTCGCAGTGCGTTCCATTTCGCGTCATTGAGACGTTCTTCCACTTTTGTCTACACTCTCTATGAGTTAGATACAGACAGTTTTCGTAACCATTTCCTTCGACTGGGGCACTTTTCTGACATTTTGTACTCGCTCACGAGGTAGGCTACATGTGCTGCCGGCTCAGCACCTTACCTTCGTGCAGCAGTGAACGAGAAACGACCAGGCCCTCTCATCCGGGAATCCCTCATATCCCCCAGCTGAGAGCCTTTGAACATGTATCAGACCTGAGCATGTAGCTTGCTCAGTATCTAACCTCTATTTTTCGGTAGGTGGGTATCGGCCTGGCTCTCAGATCCGAGGGCTTAGAGGCGTTCAGCCAGAGCCCTCGACAGGGAGCCTTAGAGTTTTGTCCGGACCAAGGTCTTCTGCCTTCGTGTACCTGATTTAGTCTATTGACTGCTATCCTCAGTCTACCTGCAGAGCAGCAGGTTGTGTCTCTCTTAGTCTGGTCCCTAACCCATAAGCTGTCCGATATGTAGTTTTCATCCATCGGCAAGCAGATGGGGTCAATGGGACACGCAAGCTCCCCCAACACGGCAAGGTGGAGACACATCGGGGGAGCTGGGAAGGACTGATCTGTGGGACAAACTTGACAGACACTGGCCTGTGGGGGAATCCTGGGCAGGCACGAGACTGTCGGACATCCCGAGCAGACAATAGGCTGTGGGCAGCCTCTAACCTGTGGGACATCCTGGGCTGGCATTAAACTGTGGGACATCCTAGGCAGACACTAGTCTCTGGGACATCGAAGTGATTATAATCATCCTGTCAGCGAAATCTTAAAAATAAATCTTAAAAAGTCGAGAGGATCGACTTCATTGCACCGGGTTTAATCCCATATCGCATGATCTCTTTCCGCAAGGCGGCCTGCCGAAATCTTCGGACACAGCGCGAACTCCGTAGCTCCAGCGACGACCTCCAGTAGTCTCCGAGAAAAATGCACTCGTGAACCAAAAGTCGTAGCCCAGCATCAAACCCACAACCTTGGGAGCGCTAGGCGGACGGCTTGACCACTTCGCCACGGGGACCCTGTGATTATAATCATCCTGTCAGCCAATCAACCAATATCTATACATCGCGACATCTGCTGGGGAAAAACAAAGCATCTGTGGAATTGTCCGAAGTGTTATGACTTCAATTCTCCATTAACCAGTAACCACAATTCTTAAAGCTCACACGCTCTGACCTAATATCCGTGCCTTAGAAATGTGTGAGCGAGCAGACAGATGTTGTTTGTGTCCATAGCTCTTCCGAGTTCTCGCAAATTATCTTTTGTGTGTTGTTGTGTTGTATCCCAACTTCTCCTACAACATATACAAGTACAGGACTTTTTCCCGCGCGTTTGGGCTTATTTGGCATTTGTACTTGTTTTATATCTGTATATTTCAATAGGCACTCGAATGGTGATGCTGTGAATATCATAGCGGCGGCATTTACTACCCATAATATATTCTGATACCCATTTTAGACAGGTCAGTATAACCGAGAGGGTGGAGCTGGGTGGAACAGGGTGTAACAGGGTGTAGCTGTGTGGAGCTGTGTGGAGCTGGGTAGATGTTCATAATTCTGCCTAAGTCAGCTGTGTGGAGCTGTATAAATGATCATAATTCTGTCGAAGTTATCTGGGTGGAGTTGGGTGGATGTTCATAATTCTGTCGAAGTTAGCTGGATCGAGCTGGATAAATGATCATAATTCTGTCGAAGTTAGCTGGAAATCGCACCAGATAAACGATCCATCAATGTGTTTGTGACAAAACATAATCGTATTATTCAAAACAAGACTGCAGATCCCACTGATCCCAGCTCAGCCTAGAAACAATATCAATCCACAGATTGTCCACATTTGCAGACGTGCAATTATTGAGATTGCAAATCCACTGTATAATTTGTAAGGAAATGAGGCAAAAACAGCGTTTCTTACACTCATGGCGTTATATGCATCCTGCCTCTTCTCTCCCTCACGTCTTCGCTCCTTACGTGTAATCTCCCTCACGTATTCTCTCCCTCATGTCTTCTCTCCCACACACATTCTCTCCCTCGCGTCTTCTTTTCCTCACATCTTCTCTCCCTCACGTCTTCTCTCCCTCGCATCTTCTCTCCCTCACGTGTTCTCTCCTTTACGTCTTCTCTCCCTCACTGTTCTCTCCTTCGCGTCTTCTCTCCCTCACATATTCTCTCCGTCACGTGTTCTCTCCCTCACGTTTTCTCTCCCTCACGTTGTCTCTACCTCTCGTGTTCTCTCCGTCGCGTGTGCTCTCCCTCCATCTTCTCTCCCTGGCATTTTCTCTCCCTCTAGAGAAGAAGGGCAGATTGTCAGACGGGCCTGCGTGCCCAATTCTTATCCCTTTGAAAATAAAGTTTGTTTGTTCGTTCGTTCGTTCTCCCTTACGTCTTATCTCCCCCAATCTCTTAAAATATCGGTGTAGTATCGTGCCGTGTGATAGGACCTTTGGGTTTGGTATTGCACTTGATTATACGTTCATCGGTCTGCGATCAACGACTGGGCAGATTTCGTGTCTGATCACTTGAATTGAACAGGCTTTTGTGAAGTCGCCACCAGGGATGCTTCTGGGGAGGAGATGTGGCGAGGATGGAAACGCCATATACAAATGTGGCTGACAGCATGGCATGGACAAGCATCCTTGGAAGAAGTTTGACAGCTGACATATTAGCATTGATTCATGTGCTCATGCTGTGAGACAAAAATGAAGGGAGGAGAAGAAACAGATACGATATGTATCACTTCATGCCATAAGTAGCATAGGGAGTCTCCGTGGCGAAGTGGTCAAGCCGTTTGACTCGGGCTCAAAAGGTTGTGGGTTCGATTCCAGGCCGAGTCCTTCGGTTCACAGGTGCATTTTTTCGGAGACTTCTGTGGGTCGTGGCTGGAACTATTGAGTTCGTGCTTTGTGCGACGCTTTCCGCGCTGCGGAAAGAGACCGAGCCATATGGGATAAAACCCGGTGCAATGAAGTCGACCCTGTCCGTTTTTAAGGGACTTAATTTTTTAAAGCATACAACACAGTTGGTCAATGCCAGCAGGTCATAATTCTTCCTGATGTAATGTTTGTTCTGCAGACTCAGCAGTGACCAGCTGCCAGAGTTCAACAGATTCCTAGGTGATAGCAACACCAACACCAGGGCAGAACTACCGTGGCATACCATGGAGAATCATGGCAGGGAGATTTGACATCCTGGCTGGAGAAACATTCTCCGGAGAGTGTGTAAGAGAGCTGACACGGTGGCAAGGAGAAACATATATGGAAGATGCCTGAGTTATAATATTAACGCATGGACAAACATTTTAGAGGGAATGTGTAAGAGAGCTGCCACGTGGAATGGAGAAGAGCTCCTGGAAGATGTGTGAGTGCTGACATCATAGCATTAGCACACATTCTGGGGAGAATGTCTTTGGCTGCTGACGACATGGCTTGTAGAACCATAATTGGAAAAAAAAGATGTTTCATTGCTGACATCATGGCATGCAGAAACATCCTTGGAAGAAGATGTCTGGGTATGGACGTCATGCATGCAGAAACATCCTTGGAAGAAGATGGCTGGGTATGGACGTCATGGCATGGAGAAACATCCTTGGAAGAAGATGTCTGGGTATCGACATCATGCATGCTGAAACATCCTTGGAAGAAGATGTCTGAGTATCGACATCATGGCATGGAGAAACATCCTTGGAAGAAGATGTCTGAGTATCGACATCATGGCATGGAGAAACATCCTTGGAAGAAGATGTCTGAGTATCGACATCACGGCATGGAGAAACATCCTTGGAAGAAGATGTCTGAGTATCGACATCATGGCATGGAGAAACATCCTTGGAAGAAGATGTCTTCTTCTTCTTCGTTCATCCGGAGTTTTTTTTCCGGATGTGATTGCGTTGTGCCTGTTTACAGCAGAGCTGCGTTCTTGCGCCGTTAGGCCGACACATCCGACTTCTGCGGGCATTTGTTGACCGGGTTAACCTTCCCGGGGGTTTCTTAGGACGTTTGACTCACTTTTGTGGTGTTATCCCCCATCCCAGCTAGCCCATATAGGACAGCCAAAGATCCTGGTCAGCCCTCAAGGGAAGGCAGGGGCAGACCATGGGCATTCCCCGCCATCCAAGGAGGCTTCCATACTTGCAGAGACGATACATAGCGCTCTGGAACTGGGCTCACCCAAGGAATCGTCACGTCCTGCACATGGCTGCTTAGCCTCACTTCCGTATATTGGGCTTTCCGTTCACCATAGGCTGTTCTTCCGGAAACCAGAAGTATGCAGTCTGCAGATGACATCCACACAGTGAGCTTTCGATTCGGACTTTCCATGTAATGGATTTGCTATCCAAGCAATATTCCATTTCGTGCCACTAGGACACTTTTCCACCTTTTATGAAGCCCACACAGTGGGCTTTTGATTCGGACTTTCCACGTAATGGATTTGCTATCCAAGCAATATTCCATTTCGTGCCACTAGGACACTTTTCCACCTTTTATGAAGCCCACACAGCAAGCTTTCGATTTGGACTTTCCACATAATGGATTTGCTATCCAAGCAATATTCTATTTCATGCCTCTGGGTCGCTTTTGTAACCGACATACCTGTGGTATGAAGTGTGGCAGTCTGAATACTTCTTCATACACCTTTAAATGTCAACCTGTATGTAGTTAAAGTAAGCTGCGGTCAACTTGAGCTTGTTGATATCTCCATAGAGCTTGTCCTCAAATGAAGCAGGTGTGGGCCAAAATATCTTTCTCTGTTCTGCATACGTTGGGCAATCCTGCAGCAAATGTTTAGCTGTCATTTTACCAGTTCCACAATTACATTCATCGGTATCTCCTATTTTTAGTTTATTGAACAAGTGGTATTTCAGCCTGTTATGTCCTGTGCGGAGTCTGAAGATTGCCACTTGTTCTCTTCGGTCGAGTTTGTAATATGCATCATCCTTCTGATGGCCTGGATGCTCTGATTCCCATTTGGTTCTATAAGTGTTTTTTATCAACCTCTTTGCCTCATTATAGGTTATGTCTATGTCAGGCTGTGGTAGTCGTCCGCCCTCTTTTGCTAGTCTGTCAGCCTCTTCGTTTCCAGGTATACTGCAATGTGATGGGATCCACTGTATTACAACTTTTTTGAATTTCTGGCATAGACCATGGAGTGCTGCTCTTAGGTCAGCTAGTTCTGTGCTGTTATTGCTCTTCAGTATTGAGACAGCTGACTTTGCATCTGTGAAGATAGCTATTTGCTTCTCTTTATTTTCCTCCATCAGGAGCATTTCTGCTGCAGTTTTCAGAGCCTCTACCTCCGCTTTGAAGTTACTTGAAAATTTTCCAGTTGCCATTGAATGTGTTTTTTTCACTCTATTTTTTAAATTAAGGAGAATTCCAACTCCTCCATTTTTAATTGAATCTTTGGCTGATCCATCTGTATATGCATGGGTCCAATTGCTGCTTGGGTAATGTTCTTTTATGTAGTTGAGGGTTATTTTTCTTCTTTCGGTTTCATTCTGAGTGTTCTTTTTCTCAATACCAGGAATGTTTTCTATCATCTCAGGCAGTTGCTGCTGTCTCCAAGCTGGGAACTTGTGTGCATTGTAAATGGGCTTGACTGTTGATATGTTAAGTATGAGATCTGCCCTAATCTTTCGTTTTGCAGTTTCTACAAAGTTGCTACGCTTCAGTCTTCCTTTTCCAAAACCATTAAAACTGTTATACATAGGGTGGTCTGTCAATCTTCTAAATTTTTCTGCTTGTCGCTGGGCTCTGCTATCTCTTCTGTCCTGCATTGGTTGTAAACAAGTGATCTTTTCGAGTTCATTAATAGGCGTTGTCTTCAGGCTTCCAGTTATGATTCGCATTCCTTGGTTTTGGACTCTACTTATTTTGTTAAAGTTTGACTTAGCTGCTGTTGCCCAAGCTGCAATGCCATATTCCAGTACTGGCCTCACCCGTCCGGTATATAACTTCTTGAGAACTTTCTCATCTGCTCTTTACGTTGTGCCAGCAAGCTTTTTCATGATTGCCATTCTCTGCCTAGCTCTTGTTCGATTTTTCTCAACCTATGTCTTCCATGTCAGGCGACGATCAAAGGTGACTCCTAGATAGTTTGGATGTTCTTCATGGCGCAATATTTTTCCATTCAATACCAGCTTAGGTTGCTGAGTTTTATTTGAGAGGGAGAACACTGTGCATGTTGTTTTCTCCTCACTTATCTTCACTAGCCATGATTTTGACCAGTCCTCTAGCGCTAATAAGGCTTGCTGTATTCTGCTGTTAGCTGTACTAATATATTCTTCAGATGTCCATATGGCTAGGTCATCTGCAAAGGAGGATGTGTGTACTCTGGCTGGAAAATTTTCTGTGATGTCATTTATATATGCTAGGAATAATGTTGGTGAAAGAACTCCTCCTTGGGGGACACCTTGCTCCAACAGCATCATTTTGCTTGTTTGTCCTTGTACTTTTGTCCTGGCAGTTCTGTTCTCAAGGTAGTGGCTGATCCATGTATACATTTTTCCACAAACATGCATTTTTTGCAGTTTTACTTTCAGTTTTTCCTTCCATACTTTATCAAATGCTTTTTCTAAATCTATCCAGACTGCTAGTGTGTGCTTTTTCTCTTGGAAGGCATCCTCTATTTCCTGAGCTATATAGGTTATTTGATCTTCAGTGGATCTGTACTTTCTGAATCCTGCTTGGTGTGGTGTTAAGAGTTTGTTTTCTTCCAGATGCCATGTTAGCCTGCCATTGATAATGCTTTCCATTAATTTTCCTACACAGCTAAGTAGACTGATAGGTCGATAGCCATTTGGTTCTTCCAGGTCTTTTCCTTTCTTTGGGACTGGTATTAGTATGGCTTCCTTCCATGCCTGTGGGACTATTCCTCTCTTCCAGCTGTTATTTAGGACTGCTAGTAGTTTCTTCTTTGCCGTGGTGCCTAGTCCTATTAGCATTTCATTTGTGATTCCATCCTTTCCTGGTGATTTCTTCTTTTTTAGGGTATTCATTGCCTGTTCCATTTCTTCCATTGTTAGATTTGCCATCATATATTCTGCTGCTGTCTCTGTATTTCTATGATGTATCTGTTTGTCTTTGATTGCTTTCTTCTGTTCGGTTGTAATATCAATGTGGTTTGCATTTGCATAGTGTTCCATTAGTGCATTTGCAGCCTTTTTTCCTGTAAGCAAGGCATTTCCTTGTTTAATTGTTGTTTGTTTGTTTCTAGGTCCTTCATTGTTCATGGCTTTCACTAGTTTCCATAGTTTGTTTCCATCGCTGTCAAAATTCAGGTTTTCTGTTTTTTCCCTCCAACAATCTCTTGTTGTTTGATTTACTGTTCTTTTATATTTTGCTGAGATGGCTTTCAGAGAGATGTTCGCTTCAATTGTTTGTTCTCTCTCTGCTGTCTTCCTGGCATCTTCAACTTTGTCCTCCAAACTTTGTAGTTCTTCAGTCCAGTATGGTTTGTAATTTTTCCTCGCTCCTCTAGGAATGGACTCAGTGGCTGCCTGTATTATCGCTCTGTTTAGACTTTCCACCATTTGCTTTATGTTGCCATATCGTGTATTTATGTTTTCACAATATTTGTCTGTTAGTATGGCAAATCTGTCCCAATCTGCTCGTTTGTAATTCCAGCGGGGCAAGGGCTTTTGCTCCTGTGGAACATACTCCATATTCATTACAAGCTTGATTGGTCTGTGGTCACTACCTGCTAATTGGTCCAGCACATGGCGATCGATTTTGTGGAGGATGTCTCTTGTGCAGAAAGCTAAGTCTGGAGTAGAAGTGGTAAGCCATCTTCTGGAGTAGAAGCTCGGTGTGTTATCCGCTTTGTTGAGTAGGTGGAGATTTGAGTCTATTTCCCAGTCCTCCAATTCATCTCCTCTTTTGTCAGTATCTGGGTATCCCCATCTTTCTTAACGGCTATTAAAGTCTCTGACAATAATGCAGTTTGTGTCAGTTATTTTCATGTTTGAGAGTGTAAGGTCCTTATCTGCTGGGCTATACAGATTGTAGATTCTTATTTTCACGTCCTTTATCATTATATCAACACCTATAATTTCCGTTTGGTTGTCAGAGATCACAGATACTTCGCTGCAAGGTATTGTATTTCGTGTAAGTATTAGAACTCCTCCTTTGTATCCTTCGCGGTCGAAACGTGTGGCCTGATATCCTCTGACTGAGAATTTGTGATTGGCGTTGAGGTGTGTCTCTTGAATGCATGCCACATCTATTCTATCTTTATGAAGACGCTGTGTTAGGGAGTCTTTCTTCTTGTAAACTCCTTCGGCATTCCACTGTAGTATGTTGAGTGTCCGGGGTATTTGGTCAATAGCTCTTAACCTACTCCTCTGTGCCTTGACTCCACAGCACAGAGGAAGGTGACCACCAGTAGTCATGGGTGGACCCCCTCGAGGCAGGGGGCCCGGCACTATCGCCGCTTGATGGGACTTCACGGGATTAGCACCATAACGATTAATTTTGATTTGTGAGAAGAAGATGTCTGAGTATCGACATCATAGCATGGAGAAACATCCTTGGAAGAAGATGTCTGAGTATAGACATCATGGCATGGAGAAACATCCTTGGAAGAAGATGTCTGAGTACAGACATTATGGCATGCAGAAACATCCTTGGAAGAAGATGTCTGAGGATCGACATCATGGCATGGAGAAACATCCTTGGAAGAAGATGTCTGAGGATCGACATCACGGCATGAAGAAACATCCTTGGAAGAAGATGTCTGAGTATCGACATCATGCATGCAGAAACATCCTTGGAAGAAGATGTCTGAGGATCGACATCATGGCATGGAGAAACATCCTTGGAAGAAGATGTCTGAGGATCGACATCATGGCATGCGATACCCAAGGAGGAGGACGTAGAGTGACTTTGTTGAGGGCATATGCCTCAATGGGTGATAAAGAGTGGAAGCAGAGGAAGCAGTTTTATTAACAGCCCGCCTGGCTTTTCCACTACGTCCTAAACTCTATCATTCTGAGCAAGTCTCTCCAGATGTGGATAGCTAGTCTGTTCAGTTGCCCTCCAAACATCGGAAGGCTGCTGTCCCGCCTCAACCTCCATTCCCATACCAAACGTTGTAGAAGCGTACGCTGTCTCCCCTCGTTTAAACGGTGTCCTTTTGTCTTTGTAAACAGTGTCCATATGTCTTTGTAAACACTGTCCATATGACTTTGTAAACAGTGTCCTTTTGTCTTTGTAAACACTGTCCATGTGACTTTGTAAACAGTGTCCATATGTCTTTGTAAACACTGTCCATATGACTTTGTAAACAGTGTCCATTTAACTATCTAAACATATATGGGGATGTGCAGGTAGAGTTCCTCCATCACATGTGAGGGGATGGACAGGTAGAATTCCTTCATCACATATGACGGGATGGACAGGTAGAATTTCTTTATCACGTATGAGGGGATGGACAAGTAGAATTCCTTCATCACAAATGAGGGGATGGACAGTTAGAATTCCTTCATCACATATGAAGTGATGGACAGGTAAAATTCCTTCATCACGTATGAGGTGATGGACAAGTAGAATTCTCCCATCGCTAGCGAAACGAAGTTAACATCATTCCTTTAAATAGTCAAAGTAGTGCAGAAGATGACAAACAGAAGACTTATTTTCAATCAGCTTCACTACATTAAACAAGAGACAACCTCCTACAAGGACAATCACACTAATGCAAAGAGTGCAACACATCACTACGATTTCAATACCTAAAATATAAATTAGTTATGTGCATACTTTGTTCCCACTTGTTAAGTTACATTTCAAAATAGATTACTTCTTCTTCTTCTTCTTCTTCTTCTTCTTCTTCTTCAACATTCCGAGCCATTGAGGTTCTTTGCTGCAGATACAATCCGTCTCCATTCGTCTCTCCGGTTGACCTTCTCTTGCCAGTCGCTGATTCCAAGTGCTTGTAGGTCTGTATGTATATTATCTCTCCACCGTCTTCTTGGTCTACCTCGGGGTATATGGTCATTTATTTCCTGAGTGTAAGCCAGTTTTGTTTCCCTATTATCTTCCATATATATAGCTGACGTTTTCGATAATAAACCGGCGCATCTTCTTCAAGTCACGACGGTCACCATCTTTATTTCTAGACTTAAGATCTCGCGATTTCCCAACGTAAGAGCCGCCCCATGAGGTTTTGCGCCCCTATATATCAATCGCATGACCGCCTCTGCAATGCAGTCGAAACCACAATATTATTGCATCAACGAAGTCTACACTATAATTGCCATCAAGATAAGATGATTCCCACCAACATACTATCGCCACCACAAACCCACTACGAACCTCCCCAGTAATCATTCAATGCACGGTCTAGGATCGATACAAATTAGGTCACTATGCTGATACCGACGCCTGGCAGGATCGCACCAGAGTGTTGTAATATCGATACGGAGCAGTCATGTGTTTCGGCGATTCCACACTGCCAGACGTTGGCTGATGAAGCGGGAAAATTCGAAGAGAATCACGGACGTTGAGAGATTTAGAAAATTATGTGTCAACAATCAGAATAAAAGCTTCGGTCTAACCACCAGAAGGATGGTAATCATGAAGAGACGTTGTACACAATGCAACATCATTGTACGAGGGTAAGTTAATAAGTAAGTCACAAATGGCTGTACAAAAATAACTAAATATGATAACAACTTGAAACCAGTTTATTTTTATACATATATTGTCCCTTTATTTCTCAACATAATTCTCAACAACATTGATGCATTTATCCCATCGTTTTATCAGTCCTCCCAAACCGACTACATAGAACTGCGTGCTCTGTTTTCTAAACTACGTTTTCACTTCACATTGAACTTCGGCGTCACTCGCGGAATGTCTCCTGCCAAGGTAGGTTTTCATTGGACTTAGCCCCTGGCGATTTCCCGTAAAGCGGTGCATAGGTGGGTAGAAAAAGTTACAGGGTGAGTCAATAAGTAAGTCACACAGTTTGTGGGATGGCAGGTAAATGAAAAAAGCACGCAGTTCTATGCAGCCGGTTTGGGAGGACTGATAAAACGATGGGATAAATGCATCAATGTTGGTGGAAATTATGTTGAAAAATAAAGGACAATGTATGTATAAAAATAAACTCGTTTCAAGTTGTTATCATAGTCAGTTATTTTTCTACAGCCATTTGTGACTTACTTATTAACTTACCCTCGTAAACAGAACAATTATGAAGCAAGTTAAATGATCTAGTGTGGAAGGATAGTATATCGTCAAATGTGACCTACCATTCGGACAGATGGACGGTATGTCACCAGATTAGGGTCATCATGCTATTTCTTTTGTTTCGTGCTGTCTTGAGCAATTTTATAGCTCGGTGAACAGTGCATTATAAAACTTGGTCATTTGATCGTCTACCATGTTTGGTCTAAATTGTTTGGTACTAACTTTAATTTTTTCTCGCTTTGAACTCAAGCGCACTTCACACACACACACACACACACACACACACACACACACACACACACACACACACACACACACACATCACACACACACACACACATCACACACACACACACACACATCACACAAACACACGCGCAACTTCTAGACGTGCTGGACTGAATTTTGCGTGTGGATTAGCTTTTCCTGTCATAACAGTGTCTCACGCCATAAGGCCACGTAGCCAAGTCATCCAGGTATTTTTCTCTCGGTCTTCCTCTTGGCCTGTTCCCCTCGATCTTGCCAGTTGTCACTAAGTTCTCCAGTCCATTTCTTCTCGTAACATGTCCAAAAAATGTTGACTGTCTACGTCTAATTTCTCTAATCAGTTTACGATGTTCATTTGTCTCCTGTAGTACTTGGTCATTGGTTTTTCTGTCTGTCCATGGTATTCTTTGCATTTTCCTCAGAAACCACATTTCTGCAGCTATCAGATGATTTTCAGCTTGACTGCACATTGTCCAAGCTTCACATCCATACAAAAGAACAGGCTCTATGTATCTCCTCAACACTCTTTTTCTCGTTTCAATTGACATCTTTTTATTGGTCAGAATGTTTTTCATCTTGCTAAAGGCTACTTTCGCCATGGCGATTCTTGTTCTAATCTCTTCAAGGCATCTCCCACCAGATGTTATGACTATTCCGAGATAATTGTACCGATTCACTTGTTGAAGAATATTCCCATTTACTTTTATATTACTTTGTGGTACTTCGTTCTTCCTAGTGACGACCATAACCTGTGTCTTCTTACAATTTAATTCCAACCCCAGCTGCTCACTATATAACAACCGCGTCTACTAATTTTTGCAGATCATGTGCTTTGTCTGCAATCAATACTGTATCATCTGCATAACTAATGTTATTGGTGTTTCTTCCTCCAATGCTGATTCCATTTATATCTTCTATATTTCTGAAAATATTTTCACTGTATTGGGAAAAAATATCAGGAGACATTACACATCCCTGCCTAACACCTCTCTTAATAGGTTGATATTGTCCCACTTCATTATCAATCCTTATGGCAGCTTGTTGTTTCCAATATATGTTTTTTATAAGTCTAATGTCTTTCCCATCAATTTGTAGATCTGCAAGCATATCTACCATGTTGGCATGTCTAACTCTATCAAAAGCCTTTGTGTAGTCAATAAAGCAAAGATGTATATCCTTGTTTACTTCTGTAGCGCCATCAGCGCACTGGAAATTTAAGATCGTGTGCTATTATCCTACGGGCCACGCTGACGCCTATTTGCACCATACACGATGGAAATAACTGACAGACAACTAGACAGGGGGCTGTGAACTATCACGCCGACCAAAGCCACACAATATGGACCACAAGATGTGAACACAGGAGATATGCCAAAGATATATGGCGCTTTTATGTATGAGTATAATTCTCCCTGCACGATTTACTGTACCATTTCTGGAATGCTCGTGATCACGTGATAAAGTAGTTGTGTTATAAATATGAATACAATGATATAGGCAGTTGATTTGTACATGTGTTTCCATTTTATTCTGAAGTGGCGTAAGTAAATTTGCATAACGAAATGCTGGTTAACAAGGAACATCACTCATACAGACTTCTTTCAGCCCATCTCTTTATGTTGTCTGGCACATGTAACGCTGTCTTTCTCTTTCACGATTTGCCCTCCATGTTCGTGTGTGTGTGTGTGTGTGTGTGTGTGTGTGAACGGGCGACGCTCATTCCGCTGCGAGAACTGAAAATCAACGCAAGGCGCTCTGTGTTCAAATCGCTCACTGCAAACTCCGAACCTGATATGTCTGGCTATGAAACTACGCTTATCACTGCAGACTCAGAACCCAGTAGGTCGGACTATGAAACTACGCTCTCCACCCCTTAATCCACAGTCGTCGGCATTAAGCATACAATCCTCAAATACGCGTGTTGCTAATAAGGGGAATGCAATAACGCGGAGCAGTAATTAAACTCTGTTTCACAAACGGGCTGTTATACCATTCTTGCACAGATGTAATCTGATCGTATAATTGAAAAACTCTGCCATATGCGACGGGCTATATACATGTTTTATCAATAAATATGTTTATTTGTATTGTAGATAGAGCCGGATGCCGGGTCAGGCCACAGCTGGGGCCTTGTGTGTCTCTGGCCTACAGCTACACGGAGGTTATGTTTGTTGAATACGTGTTCCATGGACAAACCTCCTTCACACAATTACATCTAACGGTGTTTGTTGATATTTTACTACGTATATTTTCTTGCGTATATATTCTTACGTATATTTTGTTAACGAAACATGATTATCTTGACATCTGTAAATAAGGTAGTTTGCCATTGCTTTCCTTCTTAGCAGTGACCACAATGGTCGATGACCGTAGCTGTTGTCTCCAAAAAGAGACCATAGCATACAACTATCTTTCGGCTGTTCTTCAACTCCATCCACTACCTGCACTCTTGGTTTTACGTGACTCTTATCGGGGGTATTAACGGGTACTCCACTTTGTCTAAGAGAGTCCCGAAGGCTTGATGAGCGAAGGAGGCACTTTACTTCACTTTGATATGGGATACCCATATCATTCCACCCAAAATTTAGACGTAGACAGTAACGATTTTTGGGGACGTTATAATAAGAAATAAACTTGAGAACGTGGTGACAACTGTCAAGAATTAGGGGGAAAAAAACGACAAGGGAAAGGCAGATAAGTAAATATAACTTTGGCTTGGCCATATGGCATAATCGAGACACAGCTGACTATGGAAGTCATGACAGTAAGTAAAGCAATAACATGGCTCGAGACACAGACATTCACTAGGACATGTTTGCTTAGCGACTCAATGAACATGATCAAGAGGATAGAGGAGGGGTCGATCCGAAGAGAGTGGTTGCTGTTTCTAGAGAGGTCTCGGCTGGCAAAGATTAGTTTCATCTTTGTGCCAGGGCATGCGGGAGTACAAGGAAATAAGAGGGCTGACAAGCTCCCAGGTATGGCTAATGTGGAGGGCGGACGCGCCATGGACCAGGCTGACATTCTGAATGCTCTACGAGAAGTAAGACTTGTGCGAGAACCAAGTGATGACTGTGATTCTACAACCATGGCCAGACTGCGAGAACAGCAAATTAAAAGGGGCTGACCAAACAAGAACACTTCGCAGGAAGCCAAAGAAGATTGATAAACCAACACAGAACTGGCGTCGTTAGCCGCTACACGCTGCGGGATTTGCTGAGGAGGGGATCCGAGCGCTCATGGACTGAATGGTTCGATGTGCAATGAGGATGATCTGTCGATTAACTAACTAACACAGAGCTGATTCAAGAATGGTGATCATGTGAGATGACGAAACATGACCGCCCACAATTATCGGCACGGAACATGATGATGAAGATATTTTATTACATATATTTATTACATATATTTATTACATAACTATTATAAGTACAGAAAAGTGTTAACTGAAAGCTTGTATTATGTTCTTATGTTTGAATTCCAGTGCTGGACTATAGTAATGAGACGGTGTAGAAGATGGAGACATGCAGCTGTGGATTCTGAGAAGAATGGCGGGAACACCGTGGACAGAGAAGTCCGCTTCAGACATATCTCAGGGAGACATAACATCTAACACAGAAGCCACAAACGATTGGTTGGTCAAATTATTTCCCGCCATACTTTGTTGCTTATTATATCGTAATATGAAAATCCCCTGCCGACTTGCTAGGCCAATCGCAGGTTTAGGACACAAATCTTACTAAAGGGAGACGCCCCCCCCCCCCCCACCCCACCTCCTTCCTGGCGAGCCAGAGCCCAGTCGGCTCATGACCTCACGGTCATGGTTTCCCGGTCTACATCGCGGGGAGATGGGGTTAACTTGTGTAGCCTGCGGGTCATCAGCAGGCTACTAAGTTTCACTTTTGACACCTCCTGGGAGAGGCTAGCCGATTCTAACCCTGCTGGCTGCAGGGCCAAGTGCTGTCCACACATTTTGTCAAAAAGAAAGAAGATCAGAAATGAAGAAATCGGGACTAAAGTTGGGGTTATAGCAGCGTTAGATTTTATTAGAAGGCAGCAAGTCACATGGTTTGGCCATGCAACTAGGTTACAAACTAACCGTATACCACAACAAGTAGTGATGTACAGACCAGATAGAAACAGAAGAGGAGGCCGACCACGTAAACGATTGACGGAGGGAATAGCGGAGTCCATGGGAATATCCATGCATGAAGTCAATAAGCGGGCACTCTCCCGCTGTCTATACTTCACCTCGACACTGCGTGGTAAAAGAGGAACAAGATGAGATGAGAAATTTCGTTGCATCTCGTTAGGTGCATATTTTGCAAATGCAGTGAGATATGTCGGGCAATAAATTGTGCAATCTACTGTTTGTGGCTTCTGTGTGCACTAAGAGAATGTATTGTTTTTAAATTCATCGTTACTGGATTAATTTGGGAATTTACTTCGTCTTCATTGATCCGCACTCATAGAAGTGACATAAAGAAGTCCAGATCTGCGGACACACTAGACAATATAAAAAATTGAAATCTGTAGCAGCAAAGGGGTTCTAACCTGCTATCTCGAAAAATGGACAGCTTCTCTCTAAAGGATCATGTGTATGTCAGCTCTCTGTCAACTAGGGGACAGAACTACACACCACAACATACGCGGAGAGACACTATTAACACATACTCTAACATAGTGGTTCTCAACCGGTGGGGAATTCCCCCCAGGGGGAATTTTAGGGTGTGTGGGGTATGGGGGGTGGGGGGTGGGGGGATTAAGATTATTTCAAGATCGCGTTAATACAAGAACCGATTACTTGACATTGTTTTTCCCTTCATACTTTACGGTTCTGTAATTCTCGCCCTTCTGAAATTTGTTGTATAACATAAGCTGACCAGCAAATCACGTATTATGTAGACGTCTAGACTTGTTCTACTATTAAATCTAGCTTCCATTTTTACGTATACTGTGTAGGGGCGGGGCGAGGGGGATTTATAGGGAGAAAATACGAACAGGTGGGGGAGGGGGGTTGATATTCTGAACATATGGTAAAGGGGTGCATGGGCCAAAAAAGGGTGAGAACCATTGCACTAACAGAAGGACATATACAGTCCTTAAGAGAATCTAACACAACGTACAACGAAGGATTCAGACTTACGCTGCTGGGGATCAACAGTCGGCAACTTTAACCTATGAGACAATACTGAGTGACGGCATTGGGTGACAGCATTGAGTGACGGCATTGGGTGACCTCACTAAGTGACGGCATTGAGTGATGGTATTGTGTGACGGCATTGGGTGACAACACTGAGTGCCGGCACTGGGTGACGACATTGAGCGATGATATTGTGTAACGGCATTGAGTGTGACGGCATTGCGTGACAGCACCGAGTGACGGCATTGAGTGACTGCATTGTGTAACCGCATTGAGTGACTGCATTGTGTGATGGCATTTGGTGACGGCACTGAGCAACGGCATTTGGTGATGGAATTGAGTGACGGCATTGAGAAACGGCACTGGATGATGGAACTGAGTGACGGCATTGTGTAACAGCGTTCAGTAGAGACATTGAGTTACGGCATTGAGTGACCTCACTGAGTGACGGCATTGATCTACGGCACTGAGTGACGGTATTGAGTTACTTCATTGAGTTACAGCAATGAGTGACGGCATTGTGTGATAACATTGACTGGTTGAATTTTGTGACGGCATTGTGTGACGGCAGTGAGTAACGGCATTGGGTGGCAGAATTGTCGGACGGTATTGAGTGACGGCATTGTGTGACGATATTGAGTAACGGCATTGGGTGGCGGAATTGAATGGCGGTACTGAGTGACGGAATTTAGTGACGGCATCGTGTGACGGCATTGTGGGACGGTATTGGGTGACGGCATTGTGCGATGACATTGGGTGCCGGCATTGAGTGACGGCATTGAGTGATGGCATTGATTGGCGGCATTGTTGACGGTACTGAGTGACGGCATTTTGTGACGAACGAACGAACGAACGAAGGAACGAACGAAAATCTTTATTTTCAAAGGGTTTAGAATTGGGCACGCAGGCCCGTCTGGCATTCTGCCGTCCTTTTCTATTTCCTTTCATACATTCTTTCATTCAACATCTCTTATGAAGCAAATCTTTGACAACAAAAGAATAAGCATTAAAACGCATGAAAAATAATCAATAATACATGACTCACGGAGGCAATGTAATGTGCTATACATATGGGAATGTTTTTTGGCTAGTTGTCGTTCGAGATAATTTGATAATAATGTGACGACATTGAGTGACGGCATTGAGTGATGACACTGAGTGACGGCATTGTATGACGGAATTGTGTGACGACATTGAGTGACGGTATTGTGTGACGGCACTGAGTGATGGCATTGTGTGACAGCATTGAGTGACGGCATTGAGTGACGGCTTTGTGTGTCGGCATTGAGTGACGGCATTGAGTGACGGCTTTGTGTGTCGGCATTGAGTGACGGCATTGAGTGACGGCATTGAGTGACGGCATTGTGTGACAGCATTGAGTGATGGCATTGAGTGATGGTATTGGGTACCGGCACGACAGCTACTTAAAGTTAAAGGAACAGCATTCCCTCTGTTGGGTCTCCACCATAATAAAGTAGAATTGTTTGTGTATTAGTGACCCCAAGAGCTAAACCGACTGTAGCGCGGCTTCTGGTAGGGTCTCCCATGTTGGACAGGTCAAAGGAAAGGGACCTGACGAAGAGAGACACACACCTGCTGTCTTGTAGGCAGACTGGGGACAGTCAAAGGCTGGGGACAGCAAACCCAAAAACAGGTTTGTTGAAGTCCGATGTAGTGAACCACAGCTTGACGAAATAGTACTATGCAACTTACTTGATGATGATGATGATGATGATGGTGATGATGATGATGATAATGATGACGATGATGATGATGAAACAGTTGTACCCAACTTTCACTCGGGAGATGGCACTGCGTGATGTTTAGGAAATCCCCTAGAGTTACAAAACAAGAAATCAAAGACAGCAAGTTTCTCTTATATTGGACATGTAATAACAGATGATGGTAAAAGTGAAACACAAATCAGAAAGAGGATAGGAGTGACCAAAATGTTTGCAACAACATGAGATCAGTATTAACATCTAGAGAGATTAACAACGCATTACAAATGAGACTTGTCAAATGTTATGTATATTCAACACTACTGTATGGCTCGGAAGCCTGGACATTTAACAAGCAATTAGAAAGTCGAATAGAGGCCCTGTAGATGTGGATGCAAAGAAGAATATATCATAATACAGGGGTTGAAGTAAAACTGGGAATACACAGAGAGTTGATGACAGAACAGTAAAAGACATAACATTTTTATGAAAGCCATACTGAAGGGTAAGGTTGGAGGCAAGCGAGCAAGAAGTAGGCAACGATACAAGTGGGAAGATAACAAGAGATGAACGAACAGCAGTCTGTCAGAATGTAAAGCCAGTGTTAGACATCCATTGCAGTCAACCTTCATTGCGGAGATGGCACCAGATTGACTGAGACAGCGACACTAAATAATGACCATGTTCTGTAAAAATCGACGCTACAATGGACACTGCCTCGGAAATCTTGAGGAAACAATCACAATCTCTAGCCGAGACCAGAAATAAGGTGAAGTAGAATCGTTCATCACTTGGGGGAATGGAATAGAAGCCCTACACACGGGGGAGTTGGGAAGAGTCGGGCGTGGTTGATGGGGACAACAGTTGGCAGATGAACAAGCCCAGAGAAGCTGTACAAGCAGAACACGACTGGAGGGAGGAGATAAACAAAAGCTGGTGGAAGAAATACAGCTGAGCTGGTGGAGGAAGTACAAAAGTGCTGGTGGAGGATACATAAGGTAGAAGTGGTGGAAGTAATAAGATTTAACTGGTGGGAGTAATAAGATAGAACAGGTGGAAGTAATAAGATAGAGCTGATGGAAGTAATAAGATAGAACTGATGGAAGAAATAAGATAGAACTGGTGGAAGTAATAACATAGAGCTGGTGGAAGTAATAAGATAGAGCTGATGGAAGTAATAAGATAGAACTGATGGAAGAAATAAGATAGAACTGGTGGAAGTAATAACATAGAGCTGGTGGAAGTAATAAGACAGAACTGGTGGAAGTAATATGATAAAACCGGTGGAAGTAATAAGATATAGCTGGTGGAAGTAATAAGATAGAGCTGATGGAAGTAATAAGATAGAACTGGTGGGAGTAATAAGATAGAACTGGTAGAAGTAATAAGATATAGCTGTTGAAAATCTTCTTCTTCTTCTGCGTTCATCCGGAGTTTTTTTTCCGGATGTGATTGCGTTGTGCCTGTTTACAGCAGAGCTGTGTTCTTGCGCCGTTAGGCCGCCGACACATCCGACTACTGCGGGCATTTGTTGACCGGGTTAGCCTTCCCGGGGGCTGGTGGAAATAATAAGATGAGTTGGTGGAAGTAATAAGATAGTGTTAGTAGATGTAATAAGATAGAGCTGGTGGAAGTAATAAGATAGAACTGGTGGAAGTATTAAAATATAGCTGATGTGTCCGTCCTCAGCATGCATCTATGTCAGGTTCACTCCCTCTAGATGGATTCTATCCAAGGTCACGGACTCTATCTACCCGTGGGTAGGGTTTCTGTCATAACATGTGCATGATCTTTGCGAGTTCAAACTGCTGTGGGATGTGTATCGAGTGCAGCCAGCACACGGAGCCTCTTCTTTTTCGCCTTTATCCATGAGGACTAAGCGAGTCTCACTACCCAATAGATCGGGGAATAATGCAGTAAAGTTATATAATAATATATAGGTTATTATATTTCCCAATACAGTATTGTCACTGCCGGAGTAGAAAAAGAGTGATTGTAAAAGCGCCACAAGCACAACAAAGACATCATTTCATTGGCACCTTGCCGCCTTGACAGACGATCGTTTGGTGCATTGTGCTTTAACAAGTCTAAGTAGCACAAAGCCTGGGTTGGGTCAGTTGCCCTTGCAGCATGATCCTTCTCTCGGTCTGCATAGTTGACTCCAGAGGAAAGGTAACATCAATATATCTGGAACAAGACATGGTGAAGAAACTGCCGGGTCAGCAAAGCAATGCTACAACTGCGCGCCTGTTGGAGCTTCGATCCGAGACCAGTTGCCAACCAAGGCTTAGGGTCTGGTCTGCCTGTCAGGACATTTAATCTTTAGGTTGCATGTCCTAGCACCAGGATAATTGAGAGGGTAAATGTTGTTTCAAAGTGTGAGGTAATGCAACCTAACGACTAAATGCCATGACAGGGCAGAACATGCCCTAAACCTTGGTCGGCAACTGGTCTAGGATCGAAGCTTCCCGAGGCGGACATCTACAGCATTGCTTTGCTGATCCGGCAGCTTCTGCAGCTTGTCTTATTCCAGATAGATTGGTGTTACCTTTCTTCTGGAGTGAACTAAGCAGGCCGAGAGAGGGAACATGCTACAAGAACAACACTTGGTCTCCACAATTCAGACCTGGCTTTATGCTATGGAGAGGTATACCTCCATCTCTGGCCTTACTTTCATAGGTTGTATAGTGCGTTCACAAATGTTTGCCATTTGTGGGGGGGGGGGGGGGGCCCGCAGTATCTTTTGCATTGTTATGAAATTGTCTTTCCGTCTTATATTTAGTCCCACCCAAGGAACATGTCTTTAATAGGTCCAAAGACAACCTTTATTATTTTTTTCCTAAGCACAATTTAATAAACTCGCCTTTCAACACTATAAAATAACACAGAGTAACGCAGCTTGACAGAACAGAGTTACGAACAATACAAGGACGTCAATGAGCAAGAGATTCAGCCAATACGACATCGTTCATTCATGGTATACTAAAGAAAAAAAGGTGGACACCGCAAACTTGCAATATCTCCAGACGTCATGTTAGCAGTATCACCCATGGCAGCATTTCTTTCCCTGCGAGGGAAGACTCTGACAGTTAGCTTTCCTAAAACTTAAACGATGCCTCCCCTCCCCCTTCCTCTCTCCATCTTGCGAGAACTACAAAGGAAAACAAGAACTGAAAAGGGGGGGGGGGGAATGCCAAAGAGAAGTCCCCCCCCCCCCCCCTCTTTCCCACCCCTCCTTCAAATCGAAACTACCCGGGAATCCAAACAATGCACAGACGTTAACCATGTGATATGTGTCGACCAATCAGCTGGCATGTTTCGCGAGTGGCGCCGCGCGCCCAGAAACGGCCCATCTCATTGATCAATTTACTCGGCGCCAGGTCAGGTTTTGAGTGCACGCACTACAAGCGCGCGCTCAGCAGCGGCCGACATTCTTGTTTAACTCTTGTTGTCACAGCCAGTTGTTGTTGCATGCACGAACTGATTGAGTTATCACTCTCCTGCCTGGGCTGGCTGCTAGATCAGTTTACTCACCATTAGCATCATCATCATTAACATCATCATCATAATCAAGCGAACGAAAGAAGAACTATCATCGGGTATACATAGACAGACAGACAGGTAGGTAGGTAGGTAGGTAGGTAGATGGATGGATAGATGGATAGATAGATAGATAGATAGATAGATAGATAGATAGATAGATAGATAGATAGATAGATAGACCGTCATTTCTGACTATTGTTCCTTAGTGTAGGACATGGGTGGTGGGGGGGGGGGGGGGGAGAGGTTAAGAGCTTGACATATATGCCGGGCGCGTTAGCGTGGTTGGCAGGGTGCTGCGCTGGTAACGTCAGGAACGCGGTCGGTTCGGGTTCTTCTTCTTCTTCTTCGTTCATCCGGAGTTTTTTTTCGGATGTGATTGCGTTGTGCCTGTTTACAGCAGAGCTGCGTTCTTGCGCCGTTAGGCCGACACATCCGACTTCTGCGGGGGTTCGGGTTCGATGTCTGCGTTCGGCGACTCGCTAAGAGGAAAAGACTGACCACCCATTCGTCCTTCAGAATATGATGGCTCTATGACGTGACAGACCCTAGAGCAGATTTTGGTTGGAGACACGTGTTTGTGTCTTTCTCAGCCAGTTGTTGTCTCTCTCAGCCAGTTGTTGCCTCTCTCAGCCAGTTGTCTCTCTCAGCCAGTTGTTCTCTCCCACAGCCAGTTGTTGTCTCTCTCAGCCAGTTGTTGCCTCTCTCAGCCAGTTGTCTCTCTCAGCCAGTTGTTCTCTCCCACAGCCAGTTGTTGTCTCTCTCAGCCAGTTGTTGCCTCTCTCAGCCAGTTGTCTCTTTCAGCCAGTTGTCTCTCTCAGCCAGTTGTTCTCTCCCACAGCCAGTTGTTGTCTCTCTCAGCCAGTTGTTGCCTCTCTCAGCCAGTTGTCTCTCTCAGCCAGTTGTCTCTCTCAGCCAGTTGTTGTCTCTCTCAGCCAGTTGTTCTCTCCCACAGTCAGTTGTCTCTCTCAGCCAGTTGTTATCTCTCTCAGTCAGTTGTCTCCCTCAGCCAGTTGTTATCTCTGTCAGCCAGTTGTTATCTATCTCAGCTAGTTGTTCTCTCCCTCAGCCAGTTGTCTCTCTCAGCCAGTTGTTATCTCTCTCAGTCAGTTGTCTCCATCAGCCAGTTGTTATCTCTCTCAGCCAGTTGTTATCTCTCTCAGCCAGTTGTTATCTATCTCAGCCAGTTGTTATCTCCCTCAGCCAGTTGTAATCTCTCTCAGCCAGTTGTTATCTCCCTCAGTCAGTTGTCTTTCTCAACCAGTCGTTATCTCTCTCAGTCAGTTGTTATCTCTCTCAGCCAGTTGTTGTGACACTCATGAACTTACTGTGTGATCACTCTCCTAGTTATAACTCTCTGGCTGATAGGTCAGTTCACTCATCACTATAATTCTCATCGTGTGTCATGCCGAGCTGCGCTGTTGATCACGCTCGTCCGGAAACATCCGTCCTTATTGTTCTTGAGTAGTTCGGCCACTGATTGTCTTCCATACCACATTGTCAACCTATCCAGCAGTCTCTGCCTCTGTCTCCAAGGGTCTCGATCTTCTTTGTTGTGACAACCTTGTCCACGTCTTGTGTGTCTCATAACGTCAGGACTCCGCGGTGAAGTTGTTCAGACGATTGCCTCGCGTTCTGAAGGTCGTGGCTTTGTTCCCCGGACTGCAGATTTTCCGGATACTCCAGGGGCGGGGGGGGGGGGGGAAAGGGGGGGGCATCGCTGGAACTACGGAGTTTGTGCTTTGTGCGATACTCTCGGCAAGCGAATAACCGTTTCACGGAGAGAGAGACTGTGCCATGTAAGGTGGTTGTCATCTACTGCCTGTAGTATCTCACGGACTGGGGGTCTTGAGCCTGTGCAGTCGCCGAGAACTGTGCAGGTTAGGTAGCACCTGGTGCAATTAAGTCAGTACTATCCATTGTAGTATTTTAGTATTAGGTGAGAAGAGCGGCTGGCCGAGTGGTTAGAATATCGGGTTCTCCTTCGGGTGATGCAGGTTCGAATCATCGGTAAAGAGAATATTTTTTTTTGTTTAAATATCGGGGCAAAATAATTGATTGATTGATCCAGGAACCGACATCACAGCATTCGGGGTATCATAGGCGCTCCGTCCCCATCCTCAGCAGCCAGCGGAGAGTTCCAACACCAATAGTACCGGTAGCAATCTGATTATATGTCCGTCTCGCCTTTCCTCTGAGCGTCGATCGTCGGCCAGATCCCCTCGTCACTCCTCGCTGCCTCATTCTTGCTAGACCATGGTGACTCATTTGCTCCTCCGAGGTGTACACGTGCTCCCACAAGGTCGCAACCACGTCTGCCTTGTCATGCATCAATATTCCACCAAGGTTTGCAGAGCCAGCCAATCTGTCCGCCTGTTCATTCCCCAGCACACCCGCATGTCCCGGAGAAAAGATCCAGGCGGTGCTTGCCACCCGTGACCTCCGAATCGAAGCAAGCCACTCTGTACGAATCCTGCCTGTCCTCACCTTCCTCAGAATGCTTTCTGAGTCAGTTACAATCACGATGTGTGTGTGTGTGTGTGTGTGTGTGTGTGTGTATCGTATTCTCGATCCAGCGGAAAGCTGCAGTGACCGCCTCCACCTCCATTCTTAAGCTAGATGTTGTGGTATCATATACCAGGCTCTCCTGCACCAAACGTCGGCCATTAGCTTTTGCTATGAACCCCGGGGTAAAATGAAAACGCTAACCTGCCATGTTCACGGCGACAGCACTAGCCAGGTGGTCTTAATTCCTCAGACCCACCTGTGCTACACCCCAAGGTACTGATGGCTGATGATGAGAATTTTACAGTATAACGTCAAAACACACACACACACACACACACACACACACACACACACACACACACACACACACGCGCACAATAATTGTTATCATCATTATAATCATCACTATCACCCTCACACCCTGTATCGTCATCATTGTGTTTCATACTGAGCTGCTGGTCTTACCATGCCACTGTGATGTTTGAAGTGGCCACCGTATTTCAGTGTCTGAGACATGACGCCGTGGATGTGCCGGTTCTCATCCAGGTTTATAGCTTGTAGATTGTCAGTTCTTCTTCCTTCTTTGTTCATGGTATTTTAATGAATAAATCATAAAGCAACGAGAGATCGACTCGATAAGCTTTACTAGAACATGATTACAAATGATCAGATGGATGTTTGACCCAAGCCTCCGTCTGCACACACACAATAAGTAGACACCGATACAGCTGCATGAACATCTCTACATTATATATATGCGAGTGGCACTTTGCAGTATTGACAGACTAAAGTACGTGGATTGAAATTAGGCCAAAATTCCATCTCACAACATATATATATGATGACACCAGAGGCAGGCCTACAAGAAACGTGAGACTAGTAAGTTGATTGGAGAAATCAGACGTAGTCAGCAGTGTTGGCCAGGTTAGGAGGAAACATAAACTGTAAAACTTAGTGATAACTGGCAAACATGATGACACAAGAGCAAGTGGAGATATTCGTCTTGCTCACACCCCATATTCTATCAACCATATGATAATAAACATATACATCGTAATTACGGACAAATAACAGCAATAAGATTGTCAGAATTAAGAACAAAACCAATTGCAGCAACAACGTTAGTTGCATATACTTCGCAGGACGTCGCAGCCAACCCCAGCATTGTATTGGCTGTTTATGATATTTTGGCAAGCTTACGTTCAGTTGAGCAGCTGGTCGAGTGGCTGAGAACGCTGGATTCTCCTTCAGGAGACCCGCGTTCGAATTCTCAGTAGATTGTGGGATTTTTTCTTCGGGGGCAACAAGAAGATCCTAACCTGCACAGTTCGTGGCCCGTAACCCTTCGCCACGTACCAGGTGCAGCAGCAACATAGAAAAGCAACAACAGAATAGCAATAGTAGCGACAACAACAACAACAACCAACAACAACAGCAACAACAACCAACAACAACAACAACAACAGCAACAACAACAGCAACAACAACAACAACAGCAACAACAACAGCAACAACAACAACAGCAGCAACAACAACAACCAACAACAACAGCAACAACGGCAACAACAACAACAACAACAACAGCAACAACAACAACAGCAACAACAGAATAGCAATAGTAGCCACGACAACAGCAACAACAATAACAACTATCAGGTCAGCTGCGTTAACAATAACAACAGAGGCAATAACAAGTGACAATAACAACAGTGACAATAACATCATCGTCATCATCATCAAGTGCCCTGCCAGCTGGCGTAGGCGTTCATGGCTCTCCACAGATCTCGGTCTTTGGTTTTCTGGATCAACTCTGCTGCTGATAATCCTCCATGCCACCGTCTCAATCCATCCAGCATCATTTCTCTTGGTCTGCCTCTGCCTCTCTCCCCTCGACCTTTCCAGTTGTCACAATGTTTTACAATGTCTCTCGTCTTATGGCCGAAGAAAGCTGTTTGTCTCTGTCTTATTGTTGAATATAATGTTCTAGTTTCATTAGCCTGTTTCAGGCAGTCGTCGTTAGTTACTCTGGCAGTCCAAGGAATTCGCAACATTCGTCTCAGGAACCACATTTCTGTTGATTCTAATTTCTTCTTAATTTGTTCATTTACATTCCACGATTCACTCCCATACAGCAAAACTGGTTCTACATAGCATTTCAGCACTCCCTTTCTTACGTTCATTGATAGCGACTTATTGCACAAGATACTCTTCATTTTCTTAAATGCGACTTTTGCTTGCCCTATTCTGCTCTTAATCTCTGTTGTAATCTTCCATCTAATGATATAAATGCCCTTAGGTATTTAAAATTATCCACTTGGTTAAGAATTTTCCCTTCTATTTCTATTTCACATTTTTGTGTAAATTTTCTTTCATATCACCATTGTTATTGTTTTCCTGAACGAACGAACGAACGAACGAACGAACGAACTTTATTTTAAAAGGGTAAAAAATTGGGCACGCAGGCCCGTCTTATGTTCGGCCCTTTCGATCACTCATCTTTCATTCATCAAACGTGCATGTTACATTTACATAGGGGAAAAAAACATTGTCAAATTGATTTTGTAAGCATAAACAATGCATGTTACGCATGGTACATGTACATGGAAAAAAACACATTGTCAATGAAAGTTGTAAACATAAACAGTGCATATTGCAATGTTGTGAGACACATCCCCCATCCACCCTCACACCCCGCAGCCACCCACACATCCCTCAGCCACCCACACATCCCCCACCCACCACACCCCCACCCACCCACACATACCTCCACGCACTCACATAGACTCAGGCAAACATACATGCCGCCATCCACCCACCGATCCCGCACCCACATACATTTCCCCACCCACACATACATCCCCCACCCATCCCATAACCGACACGCACACACCAACCCACATATTCTCCACCACCCACCCACACACCCGCAACCACCCAGCAAAACACACATCACAAAACCACACACACACATACACACATATCCCGTGTGTTGCCGGGGCCCATAAGGGGAGCAAAGAATAGCAACACTTTAGCCTACCATGCATGTCCTAAGAGGCGGCTAAGGAGGCTATGGTTCCGTCGCCCTGCTACTGAGTGAGTGCGTGACGCGACACTGTGAGTTGTGAGTTTCGTGTGAAATGCTTTTGAATCTGCCCGAGATTTTTTGGAACGTGACTGCATGTTCGGAGCGATGGCAGCTGGCTATGTCCCAGAGTTGACCGGTTTGTGCCTTATGCAGAAATGCGTGGCTGCTGGGCTTCTGGTTGACTGCCACTGCCATTGACGATGAACTGTTTTTCGTGGACTGTGTGGGTGAACATCTAGGAAACATCCAGATGGGAAAATGACTGCCGATTCCATCAGAAATAAACTGGATGTTTCGTGGGGAACTATTGTGCTGACATTCTGGTGGCGGCATTATGCACAAGGTATCTGTGCGGGCTGTTGTTTGTCGAGACTCCTCTCTTTTCCACTTTTCACATTGGGCAGTGGGGAGCGTTTTATGTGATATTCACTGGCACAGGAACAGAGCATAATGGGGACGACCCGTTGCTGTGAAGTTGGAACCGCGACTAACTAACTAACCCCCTTTCAACCCACACATCCCGCACCTATCCATACATACATCCTGCACCCTCACAATTTTCCCCACCTACCCACACACACATCAGCCAACCTACACCCACTCACCCACCACTTCTCATCTAAACATCCTCCACCTATACACACATCCCCACCCACAAACACACCTCCCCACCTGCCCACACATATCCCCCACCCATAAACACCCAAAAACACACACCTCCCACCCACATACACCCCACCACCCACATATACCCCACCCACACACATCCGCCGCTCACACACATCTTCCCACAACCACACACATCCCCCAACCATACACTCATCTCTCACACACATCCACCCACTCACGTACTCATCCATCAACCACTCACACCCACACATCACCCAACCGCCCATCAATACACGCATCTCTCATATATCCTCCCACCCACACACACCCCAACCACCCAGCCAAACACACATCCCCCACCTCACATACATCCATCATCCACCTGCACATCCCACACCTCCCCCACCTCTCACACATCTCCCCTCCCACACAAAACTCCACACATAAGCACATCCCCCCACACACACATCCCCCACATGCATTCCTTATACACATCCCCGCCCACATATCTCTCACCCACACACACATCTCCCCACCTACAAACATCTTCACCACCCACACATACATCCTCCACCCACTCACATTTACTCCATCCACACTCACACACTCCCACCCACACAGACATATCCCATTCACAGACACCCCCCACACTCATCACCCACACCCATTACACACCCATCCCCCAACCCACACAATCTCCTACACACCCATTCACCCACCCAAATACACATTCCCTACCCACACCACCAACCCACCAACACCCACATACTTCCAATAATTCTCCCAAATATCCCCCCCCCCACACACACACACACACATCCCTCACACACACATACATCCCCCACCAACTACACATCCCTTGATATTCAATGAGAGCCCTTTCTTTGCACTCTCTGTTACTACAACGTCCAGCAATTGTTGTAACAACAACAACAACAACAACAACAACAACAAATATCAATGTAATAACATAACACTGTTGTTAATTATAATAACATCAATAAGAGGAGAAGCCGGACAAGAAATAACAACCTCCATAAACTACAACAACATCAGCAACAGTAACAACAGATACTGTTACGACATTAACAACAACAACAGCAACTATAAACACAACAGCAACAGCAACAACACCAACGACAGCATCAACAACAACCACAGCAACAGCATCAACAACATTAAAAACAGTCACTATAACGACATCAGCAACAACAACAACATCTGCAACTATTAACACATCAGCAAAAATAACATCAACCACAATAACGACATCAGCAACAACAACAACATCTGCAACTATTAACACATCAGCAACAACAACAACAGCATCAGCAACGACAACAACAGCATCAGCAACGACAACAACTGCTACCATAAACACATCAGCAGCATAATTGAACGGTTAATAACGTTAGTTCTTAAACACCCGGTGTGCTGATGCCGAGGTAGCGGATTCAACCCCTACTATTATTAGTAAAAATGTTGACTTCTCGTCCTTAACTTGGGGACGTAAATTTACAATTACAAATAACTCAGAAGTCGAAGTGGGTTCGTCTGACAAGGAAAGCTAATTCACACGCAAAAAACAGACCAGTGCACTAGAAATGGTAGCACGTATATGGGGAAAACAACAACAACAACAACAACAACACACAACACACAACAACTGCACTTATAAACACATCAGCAACAACAACAACAACACCAGTCTCAACAACAGCAAAAACATGAGCAATAAACACAACAATAACAACACACATAGTGGAATGCTGTCATCCCAGGTCCGTCTGCCCACCAGACCCCCAATAAACAGGTCAAGTTAAGTCAACATCCGCCTGCCGTGTCTCTTACAACTGTGTCACTATTGTCGCCATTCTTCTCTCATGTGCTGACAGCTTTACACATAACATATATATGTGTGTCTGTGAGTGTCTGTGTGTCTGTATGTGGCAGTGTGAGATTAACTAAGTCAGTATAAGTACTTTTTGCTGTGTAAGCTATAATTCTTCTTCTTCTTCTTCTTCTTCTTCTTCTTCTTCTTCTTCTTCTTCTTCTTCTTCTTCTTCTGACTGCCTTGGAAAGACCCCCTCCCCTTTATTCCCTTGTACTGTACATCACAATGTGGCCATATATTTGTTGTGTTTGCTCAGTCTGATCCAACCGCTTTGTTTTCTCTTCACTGTGTACTATCATATTCTGGTGTAGCCAACGGCAGCCTTATACCGACAATGTGTAACAAGAGAAGCAAGTTCTCGGGTATCGATAGGCACTCACAGTATGGGAAGGAACGTGGCACAGCTCAGAGGACACACTATATAATATAAAAAAGTGAAAGCATTAAGCACACGCCGGGATTCGAACCTGCCACTTCTAAACGATGACATGGCCTTGCTAAAGAAACACAGTAGTTCAACGCATAACAGCCCAAACACTCTGAATATCAAGTGTATTATCTACGTGACCACAATTATGAGATATGGAAATAATTAGTGCCCAAACACCCTAAACACTAAGTCTATTATCCATGCGATTCACAACTATGGAGTATGGAAATAATGAGTGCTCAGCCATGAGAGCCACACACTTTTCAGGATTTTCTGGGACTTGTCTTGGCAGGAAAGACGACTAGGAAAGCAACTGGCTACTTCACCTCATGTCTGTCGGGGCCTAGAATTAACGAAGACCTATCGCTTCAAAAACCCCAACAATATGCTACCCCAGTTTCTACAGGGTACACATATGTCATAGCACTCGGGAATCGCTGTCAGAAACAGAAGTCTTACACCGTGCATGTCAATGTGGAAGATAAGGGAAAACCAGCATATTATCACCTCAAGAAACAATTTATAAGAAGCTGACGCTGGAGAAGTGATACTGTCAAAGACGTCTTACCAGTCTTCAGACTAAGTTAACATGACATGACATAGTTTATATAATCTTCAACAACTGACGCCTGGTCGGCAACATCTAAAATCGGATTATTTAACCGAGATTTTTTTTTTCAGACTTAAAACTAAAAGACGGTCAAAGTCATTTGTTGCCAGTGACGTTATTAGCTGCAAAATCCGGAGAAAGTCTGGCAAACAATGGTTCGGACGGAAGATTTAAGATTGGGGAATCACGGAAAGTGATAATCAGTCCACACTTGCCCTGGCAGCCCCAACAACTGCTCTCATACTGGTATCTTCGGCTGCGTTTCAGCAATGGTTGTGTTTGGGCCGCATATAATTATGTATCGATGCGACACACTTTCCACTTAAGTTAAAAATAATATTTTACCAAATCTTATCAACATCCAGGAGCCGTGGTAGCGTAACACATATCAACATATAGGAACCGTGGTAGCGTAACACATATCAACATAGAGGAGGCGTGGTAGCGAAACGCATATCAACATCCAGGAGCCGTGGTAGCGTAACACATATCAACATACAGGAGCCGTGGTAGCGTAAGACATATCAACATCTAGTAGCCGTGGTAGCTAACACATAACACACATCAACACCCAGGATCCGTTGTAGCGCAACACTCATCTGCCGGCCCGGTGGGCGTGCGTTTGATTCTCACCGGGACCGATTCGGATTGTTCAAATAGATCTGGGCTCCTGGCTCGACCCAGCCTAACATAGGTACCAGAAATGTGTTGGGAAGTAAAGACGGCCGGGGTGGTACTGAACACATCTGCCACCGAGTGCCCATTGCTCTATGAAAACTTGAGTGTAGCACCATACGCCTGTCACTGTATTCCAATGGTGTTTTCCACTTATTTGTCTAAGCGTGAATTGTGCATCAGTTAAACGTTTATTTCTCCTGAAACTAAACTGCTCTTTGCTTAACTGTATAACTGCTTGAACATGCATCAGTCATCCCAAATCGGCTGCATAGAACTGCGTGCTTTCTTTTCATTTACCTGTCATCCCACAGAACTGTGTAACTTACTTATTGACGCGCCCTCATAACTTTGTCTACCCAGCTATGCACCGCTTTACGGGATAAACATTTGTCAGCATAAACACTGATAACACACCTTGGCGGGAGACATTTCGATAATGACGCCGAAGTTGAATGTGAAGTGAAAACGTGGTTTAGAAAACAGAGCACGCAGTTCTATGGAGCCGGTTTGCGAGGACTGATAAAACGATAGGATAAGTGCAACAATGTTGGTGGAAATTATGTTGAGAAATAAAGGGACAAAGTATGTATAAAAATAAACTGGTTTCAAGTTGTTATCATATGTAGTTATTTTTCTACAGCCATTTGTGACTTACTTATTAACTTACCCTCGTAGAAGTTGTGTCTGTTACAGCAGAGCTGCGATATTGCACATTCCGACTCTGATATATATATATATATATATATATATATATATATATATATATATATATATATATATATATATACGCACACACATCATCGCAGCTGTGGTGGTTCGATGCGCTTGTGCTAAAACTTCCCGTGCGCTGACAGCAGCAGGGTTGTGGGTTCATTCCACATCCGCCAGTTGGACTTAAAGCGTTGACTTCTCGTTCACAAACCAGTGGCAAACTACTGAACATAAACGTGCCTAGTACACCACCTTGTGGTTGGGTTAATAACGTCCTGCAGGGGACAAGCACCATTTTATATATATAGAAGATAGGACACGAGTAGAACTGCAGGACTTAGCAACAGATAGGACACGGGGAATAGCCGCAGGACATATCAACAGATAGGACACTTTGGGGGTGTGTGAGTCGACGAGCTTTACTCCAATGAGGGATAAGGAGCAGATGGGGAAACGAACAGTTGTGTCGACAAGCTTAGTTTCAGCGTTTCTTCGACACGTCACGACATACTAATTTACAATTGTCAAATATATATACTACACACCTTCGAATGTGAAAACACATTTGCAGCAAAGAAAATCGTCTTCCTGGTGGCACTATTTTTATCAACATCAAATATGCCTACGCAAGCGCTTGTCAGGGGTCATTAGGTAATGTCAAAGGTTATTGGGTGATGTCAGAGGTCAGAGGTTTAGTAAATGAACCAAGGAATTATTTGTGAATGGAAAACAGCCACTTGGAGTTCCCAGGGGCAGGCAGATTGTGAAGTTCTGTACAGTTTGTTGACTTTGGGCTGGCTTGTTTGTCCTGTTAGCGAGAAGGGTGACGATGTTTGTGTTGTGGTTGTTGTCGAAGAATTAACAGAGTGGACGAGGAATGACAGCGGCGAGCGTGTGAGTGCTAAGAAGTATAACAGAAACAAATTAATGAACGTGTAAAACGGCGTTAAAGTTGTAACTGGGTGGGATTGCACTCGTGATGTGACTAGGGCAGATGGGTGAATGCAAGTGGCTTCCTGTGACGAAGTCCCCAGCTTCCTCTTCATCTTTTGCTTAAATTGGAGTAAATTCTTTTTAAAACCCTTATGTAATTATAGAAGAATTTAATTTCGTTTTTATTCCTATATATCTATGTATAGACAGCCCATGGCTATAGCATAAATCTACTGCTAATTGATGTTATTACTCTAGTGGGAAATAATACGTTATACTAGGATTGGGGAAGAGGCTGAATTTACAAAGTTTTTGTACCTGACAAGTTCGGTCAGTAGATTAGAAGGGTAAGGAATAGTTATGTGTATCAATATAATATACTGCCGTGTGCACCCGAGATTTCCGTGTGTAGTTAAAGTTGGAAACCGCCGATAATAGGTTATTTTACCTAATCATTTACCATAATAATTAATTTACCGACTAAACTCGATCGCGTATATTATACTTCATACAGGTAGTTTACTAAACACACAGAGTAAAGGGTAAAACGTAACTGTGTAGAAAATTACCTTTACATGAGGTTTAGAGAGGTGTAGCCGATGTGAGATAGTTGTAAACTTGATAAAGTCGGATAGAACCCAATTTTCGATTAGTCCGTATAGCAGTAGACTAGGCCATACTAATCGAGCAGTTAGTTTAGGAAATAACATGAGGCCGTTTACAGTGGTGATATTTCAAGGATGTGATAGGATTGCGAATACTTAGAGATAATAATGAATATTTCGATGCCGTGAAAATAAGAAATCTTACTAAACACGTACGAATGTCAAATACTAGCGTGGTAGATCCTAGGCATGTTCGTTAATTCTTATCGGTGATTTCTCACCAATTCGCAGTCCTGTTCTTGTCTGCCACTCCATTAACTTTCAGCCTATCTTATTCTGTTATGATAATTTCATAAATTGTGTGTATTTTAAAATATACGTTATATAGAATCATTATTAATTATATGCTAGAAATATAGCTTCAGAATTTGAACATAAATATCTATAATATGTAATCTGTTTAATAGATTCTATATGTATCTACCTCTAGATTACTTTGTAATTATTGTATTTTAATAATATAATTATGATATGCATTATATGATGATATGTTTAATTATTACTGAATAATTATTATATTCACTTGTAAGGAAACATAGAATGATTTTATTTAGCTGTTTTCCTTAAGTCAGTGATTTTCTATTTATCCTAGGATAGGGAATAATAGGGAGCAGGGACAGATAGCTCATGCTATTTTGTTTCTGCAATTGTGTATGAGATGTTATTGGCCATCAGGAACAATCCAGGGTCGATGCTTACAGATGTCTCGACAGACGAGTCACGTACTCTCACTATATTTCACAGATTTGACACCTTCAGCGCCCAGCTTTAGATGCACCAACCTGTGTGACTCATGCATTGTGGAGCATCACTCACCATCTCACTTATGCTTACTAACTAGGGTTTACACGCACTGTGTAAGCCGGAGAACCAGAAGATAAGTGGCCAAACTTACCGTTGGCCACCACCACCACCATCATCACTTAACTCAAAATATTCTATAGGCCAAAGAGTTTCGTCAATGATTAGACAGTCTAGTAGATTCAACCCATATTAGATATGCAATAGGATACAGGGAAGTGTATCCCTTTTTATGTACAGGGCTGCCTCCAGTGGAGCACCCAAAGTGTTATCATATATTAAATGTTAATGTGATTTTAATTTTACAAACTCTAGTTGTTACCTAATTAACCTTAGTCATAGTAGAGTGAGAAGATATGAAAGTTTGTCTCTGTTATATATTTTACTCTGTCTTTCTCCGTGTCATTGAGAGGGATTAGAGTTGGGGGCTCGAGCTTTGTTTTATTTCAGGCAACGTAGCTAGACAACCTTGGCAGACTGTCTGTATCAAACCAGTATAGTTGTACGCCATTCCTGTCTGCCTGAACACTGTCAGAAGATTAGACTTGTTCTGGGACCTTTATTCCGCCTAGAATTACGAGCTGTTCAGTCTTGTCTTCTCCAGTGACCTATTTTTCTATTCTTAGAAAGTCTATCCACAGCACTTTGATAGATTCCTTATCATCGTAGCTGACGCTACGCTACACTTCCTAACAGGTGTGCGATACCGACTGATTGTGATGTCATGGATGTGAGTGGTGCAGCAATAATGATTGATTGTGATGTCATAGATGTGAGTGGCACAGCAATAATGATTGATTATAATGTAATAGATGTGAGTGGCGCAGCAATACCGACAGATTGTGATGTCATTGATGTGAGTGGCGCAGCAATGCTGATTGATTGTGATGTCATAGATGTGAGTGGCGCAACAATAATGATTGATTGTGATGTCATAGATATGAGTGGCGCGGCAATACTGATTGATTGTGATGTCATAGATATGAGTGGTGCGGCAATACTGATTGATTGTGATGTCATCGATGTGAGTGGCGCAGAAATACTGACAGATTGTGATGTCATAGATGTGAGTGGCGCAGCAATGCTGATTGATTGTGATGTCATAGATGTGAGTGGCGCAGCAATGCTGATTGATTGTGATGTCATAGATGTGAGTGGCGCAACAATAATGATTGATTGTGATGTCATAGATGTGAGTGGCGCAACAATAATGATTGATTGTGATGTCATAGATGTGAGTGGCGCGGCAATACTGATTGATTGTGATGTCATAGATGTGAGTGGCGCGGCAATACTGATTGATTGTGATGTCATAGATGTGAGTGGCGCAGCAATGCTGATTGATTGTGATGTCATAGATGTGAGTGGCGCAACAATAATGATTGATTGTGATGTCATAGATATGAGTGGCGCGGCAATACTGATTGATTGTGATGTCATAGATGTGAGTGGCGCAGCAATGCTGATTGATTGTGATGTCATAGATGTGAGTGGCGCAACAATAATGATTGATTGTGATGTCATAGATGTGAGTGGCGCAACAATAATGATTGATTGTGATGTCATAGATGTGAGTGGCGCAACAATAATGATTGATTGTGATGTCATAGATATGAGTGGCGCGGCAATACTGATTGATTGTGATGTCATCGATGATTGTGGCGCAGAAATACTGACAGATTGTGATGTCATAGATGTGAGTGGCATAGTGGCTAGCACGCTTGCATGCCGGTACTGTAGTCATGAGTTCGAATCCTTATGGAGGCCCGGGCTCCCATGACCACCCAGGGTGACATGGCTACCAGGAAATGTTGTGGGACGTCAAGGCTACCAGGAAATGTTGTGGGAGGTCAAGGCTGCCAGGAAATATTTTGGGAGGTCAAGGCTGCTGGTGAAATGTTGACCACGTCATCCGTGGAGTCAATGATAACAAATAGTACAACTCTCAACTGGTGGCACACGATAACAAATAGCACAACCGTCAACTGGTAGCAAACGGTAACAAATAGTATAACCGTTAACTGGTAGAAAACGCTGATATCACGAAAGGAGGAGAGTGTCGAAAATAGAACTGACTACTTTTGAGCTGATAACTAAATAGATGTGACTCCATTTAAGCTAATAACAACACAGAGTGACTAATTTTAAGCTAATAACAAAATATAAGTGACTACTCTTGAGCTGATAACAAAATTAGAGGTGACTAGTCTTGAACTGATAACAAAATAGAGCAAACTACTCTTGAGCTGATAACAAAATAGTTTGTGACTATTTTGAGCTGATAACAACATATATGCTTGTCCATAGCAGGACGTTGTGATTAATCCCAGGCTGATTGTACGTTGAGTAGGTTGCCTTTGCCAGCTCTGTGGTGAAAGGGTTACCAATACAATACGTAATCTCACCCACAGCGATCGAAACACATCTGTGGGCGATTTGGAAACAGGTACCCTTTTTCGTCGTTTTCCCGTGCAATGGTATGACTTCCGGTTGTTCAGAAATTAATGGCAAACTACTGAACGTAATCTTGCCATACAAAAGAAAAAAATCACGAACAGCCAAACTATTCCGGGGTTGACTGCGACGTCCTGTAAAGGATATACAACTAACTAAACGGTTGCTACTGCTCTCTGAACTAGAAGCTAACGTGTAAGCTCAACTGACACGTTTGCGGAATACACCCACTACCCCGGCACGTCTGCGCACAGGAATGTTAAGCGCGAGCACAGTAAACCTTTCGGCCAAACTGATATCTGCAACAACAACAAACATTAAATTAGCACGAAATATCCGGGGAGGCTGGACACAAGGAAACGCACATACACACACGGGAGAACGTTTCGACCAAATTATTCACCAGTGAAGAAAAGAACAGAAATACTAAATCGGCAAACCGCGGGTAAGTAATCACTATCATCATGTGCCATGCCAATAAGCGTGGGCTATCATGGGCTGTCATCTCACGCGATCACCGGAGTCGTGGAACGACTCCGTGTTCTTGTCTCGACCATGCAATGTGGCCAAGATATCTAGATATTGATCTCTTTGCCTTTGCTTCCTCTTTCCCCACCAGTCTTGCTAGTTGTCACTAAATCTTCGAGTGTATTTCTCCCCAATACGTGCCCAAACAATCTTGACTGCACATGTAATGTCTCGAATAAATTGACGGTTTTCATTTGTTTCTTGAAGGACTTGCTCATTGGTTTGTCTGTCCGTCCATGACAATCTTTGCATGTTCTTCGGAAACCACATTTCCACTGCCATTAGATGTTTCTCAGCTTGTCTGTTTAATATATTATACATAAATGCACGAAATAACATAATAAAAACGTATGCTCTGAAGCACACAAAAAAAAAAAAAAAAAAACCCAATCTATTGCATGCTTATTTGTTTGTTTGCATTTTCGTTGCATATCCTTTATCATTTTATGCCTGTTTGTGATTTACTAGGCAAGTATTATAAGAAGTAGCAGTAGCTTGCCATTGATTTCTGAACGATCAACGCTCACACCATGGAAAACAACGCAAGGCGGTCTGCTTCCCAATGGCCCACATCTAATTTCGAACCCCGAACTCGGTACATCGGGGATTATAAAATATCGCGTCTCATTACCACCTAAGCCGCAGGGCGGGCGGCAGGTATGTAACCATGGTGATATTACGTGTAACAACATGGCAGACAATAAAGCAATAGCGATAAATAGACCAGACGTCAACACAACAATTACCCACCTAGTGCTGACGTCATTAAAACGACCCAGAGAATCAAATGCGCACACAAAATGTGAATAATTGAATGACAATCTTGCAACATCCCTCATGGAAACCACGTGACAACTGCGCCGTTCAAATCCCTGTAGTCACATACTACCTGTCATTCATAACATTCCGCGTATGAAATAAAATCCCGATTTATAGCGCCGTGGTGTATACCTCCGCGAAAGTGGCTCTTCTGTCAATCACGGTCTTTACCTGTTTGCCCCTTCTCTAACTATACTGGATTCTGCAGAGTAATTCACACTGCGGGCCCCCCCCCCCTCTCTCTCTCGCTCTCTCTCTCTCTCTCTCTCCTCTCTCTCTCTCTCTCTCTCTCTCTCTCTCTCTCTCTCTCTCTCTCTCTCTCTCTCTCTAACTAGACTGGGTACTGCAGAGCGATTCACTCTACACACCCCTCCTCCCCATCTAACTACACTGGATACTGTAGAGCGATTCACATTGCGCGCCCTCACTAACTACACTGTATATTGCAGAGCAATTCACATTGCGCCCCCGCCCCACCCCGCTTTAACTACACTGGATAATGCAGAGCGAGTCACGGTATGCCCCCTCCCCCGTCTAACTACATTGGATATTGCAGAGCGATTTACATTGCTCCCTCTCCCCTCTAACTACACTAGATACTGTATAGCGGTTCACAGTGCCCCCCTTACACATCCCCCCCCCCCCACTCTCTAACTACACTGGATACTTCAGAACGATTGAGTAATTTCCAAGCGCTGTGATTGCAACTGTGTGGCTCACGGCAGTATAGTGTGACCAACTGACCGTCTGCTTGCTGTCTGTGTGGCTCTACGACAGTACTGTCAAAGAACATTTCGAGCCAAAATAGACCTTACCAGCCATCTTAGAACTCACGGCTCTATACTTTCAACCCAATTGGATGAAACGAATGGTCATCATCTTTCTTGATGGACAAACAACAACGGCAGTACAGTATGACCATCTGACCGTCTGTTTGCTGTCTGTGTGGCTCTACGACAGTACAGTGTGACCAACTGACCGTCTGTTTGCTGTTTGTGTGGCTCTACGACAGTACAGTGTGACCAACTGACCGTCTGTTTGCTGTTTGTGTGGCTCTACGACAGTACAGTGTGACCAACTGACCGTCTGTTTGCTGTTTGTGTGGCTCTACGACAATACAGTGTGAACAACTGACCGTCTGTTTGCTGTTTGTGTGGCTCTACGACAGTACAGTGAGACCAACTGACCGTCTGTTTGCTGTTTGTGTGGCTCTACGACAGTACAGTGAGACCAACTGACCGTCTGTTTGCTGTTTGTGTGGCTCTACGACAGTACAGTGTGACCAACTGACCGTCTGTTTGCTGTTTGTGTGGCTCTACGACAGTACAGTGTGACCAACTGACCGTCTGTTTGCTGTTAGTGTGGCTCTACTACAGTACAGTGTGACCAACTGACCGTCTGTTTGCTGTTTGTGTGGCTCTACGACAGTACAGTGTGACCAACTGACCGTCTGTTTGCTGTTTGTGTGGCTCTACGACAGTACAGTATGACCATCTGACCGTCTGTTTGCTGTTTGTGTGGCTCTACGACAGTACAGTGTGACCAACTGACCGTCTGTTTGCTGTTAGTGTGGCTCTACTACAGTACAGTGTGACCAACTGACCGTCTGTTTGCTGTTAGTGTGGCTCTACTACAGTACAGTGTGACCATCTGACCGTCTGTTTGCTGTTTGTGTGGCTCTACGACAGTACAGTGTGACCAACTGACCGTCTGTTTGCTGTTAGTGTGGCTCTACTACAGTACAGTGTGACCAACTGACCGTCTGTTTGCTGTTAGTGTGGCTCTACGACAGTACAGTGTGACCAACTGACCGTCTGTTTGCTGTTTCTTTTGTTCCTTGTAAATGAACTTAACTGACTCGCTGCCAAACACAAAGTAGGCGAGTACCATACATGGTACAATATCAAATGAACAAGTAGTATAATGCAAATTTCTGTTCTCTGAGCATTGAAATTGCGGAGGATACATCCGAAACGAAACAAATAACACGATGAAACTAATATGTCGTCCTTCTGTCCAAACGGGAGGTCACATTTCACGATATATTATCCTTCGGCATTGAAGCAGTTCATGTCAAGTAAAAAGAAAAGGACCGCCGTACACGGCTTCAGTCGCCTCAGACGTACGGGTCTACGCTCCTACTATTAGAGAGCAATGGGAGGGAACTCAGTGGATGACTTGGCCAGTATCCCGCCGACCGCCATCTGAGACATTCGTGGTACCCAGTTTAGACTGAGACGACCTGGCATCCGAGTCATTTTATTTTAAAATCCGAATCCGCCCAGCTGTGTGTAAATTTGCATACTGACCCCGTCTACATTTTGCATATCCTTTTTACAGGACATCGCATTCAACACCAACATTTATGACGCTGTGATCTCTTGGCAGGTTTACGTTCAGTAGTTTGCCATTGCTTTCTGAAAGGCCGGCACCGATACCAACGCCAAACCAACGCAACGCGGTCTGCTGTCAAATCACGCGCAGCTGTGTTTCGAACGCGGGTGCACGGGATTAAGAACGGCGTCTGTAAGGCCTTCGCCACGGAGGGCGGCATATATATATATTATACCTTGAGAATATGTTATCTCATGTAAATCTGTTGTGAAGTTTACGTTGTGTCATGCTTTGAAAAGAACTGACCTTTAGGAAAATCTGCCAGTAGTAATGTTTTGGGCCGGTCTCTCTGGCTGTGGGGGTTACAACTCTTTCTCTCTGTAATCCCGTTTATCACGCAGAGTCTCGTAGCGGAGCGAGAGCTGAGGCGGTTCGACCCCCGCTCGTGACTTGCGGGATACTGAGCCGGCCGCTCAGAAAGCAATGGCAAACTACTGAGCGTAATCTTGCCAAGAGATCAACATACAGCTGAAAGATGCTGGTGTTGACAGCTAAGTCCTGTAAAGGATATGCTAATAAAAAAAAAAAAAAAGTAATGTTTTGAGCTTAATTAAGTTTTTGTCTATAATTAAGTTGTATCCCTAGTTAGGGTTTGACTCTAAATAAGTTGAATCCCTAATTAAGTGTTTACTCTAAATAAATAGTACCCCTAATTAAGTTCTAACTGTAAATACGTTGTATCTCTAATTGAGTTTTTATTTTAAATAAGTTGTATCCCTAATTAAGTTTTTACTCTAAATAAGTTGAATCCCTAATTATGTTTTTACTCTAAATAAGTTTTCTCATAGAGGAAAGATAAAAGAGAAACCACAACAACAGGAGTGAGATTCCGGAGAAGAATACTCAATGTATCAAGAAGAGATATGATCAGAAATGAAGAAATCAGGACTAAAGTGGGGTTATAGCTGCACTAGATTTTATTAGAAGGCAGCAAGTCAAATGGTTTGGCCATGCAAGTAGATTACGAACTAACAGTACACCACAATAAGCAATGATGTACAGACCAGAGGGAAGCAGAGGAAGAGGCCGCCAACGTAAAAGATGGACGCAGGGATAACAGATTCCATGGGAATATCGATACATGAAGCCCATAAGCGGGCACTCTCCCGCTGTTTATACTTCACCTCGACACCGCAAGGTACAAGAGGAATACGATGAGATGAGATGAGCTGTGGTCTCTGAGACGATTGTCGCCAAATCTTTGAACAGCCAGAGAAACTAACGACGGAGCTGTGGTCTCTGAGACGATTGTCGCCAAAACCTTGAACAGCCAGAGAAACTAACGACGGAGCTGTTTTCTCTGAGACGATTGTCGCCAAAACCTTGAACAGCCAGAGAAACTAACGACGGAGCTGTGGTCTCTGAGACGATTGTCGCCAAAACCTTGAACAGCCAGAGAAACTAACGAATGAGCTGTGGTCTCTGAGACGATTGTCGCCAAAACCTTGAACAGCCAGAGAAACTAACGACGGTGCTGTGGTCTCTGAGACGATTGTCGCTAAAACCTTGAACAACCAGAGAAACTATCGACGGAGCTGTGGTCTCTGAGACGATTGTTGCCAAAACCTTGAACAACCAAAGAAACTAACGACGGAGCTGTGGTCTCTGAGACGATTGTCGCCAAAACCTTGAACAACCAAAGAAACTAACGACAGAGCTGTGGTCTCTGAGACGATTGTCGCCAAAACCTTGGACAACCTGAGAAACTAACAAGGAGCTGTGGTCTCTGAGACGATTTTCGACAAAACCTTGAACAACCAGAGAAACTACCAGCGGAGCTGTGGTCTCTGAGACGATTGTCGCCAAAACCTTGAACAACCAGAGAAACTAACAACGGAGCTGTGGTTTCTGAGACGATTGTCGCCAAATCTTTGAACAACCAGAGAAGCTACCAACGGAGCTGTGGTCTCTGAGATGATCGTCGCCAAAACTTCGAACAACTAGAGAAACTATCGACGGAGCTGTGGTCTCTGAGACGATTGTAGCCAAAACCTTGAACGAACAACCAGAGAAACTAACGACGGAGCTGTGGTCTCTGAGACGATTGTCGCCAAAACCTTGAACAGCCAGAGAAACTAACGACGGTGCTGTGGTCTCTGAGACGATTGTCGCCAAAACCTTGAACAACCAGAGAAACTATCGACGGAGCTGTGGTCTCTGAGACGATTGTCGCCAAAACCTTGAACAACCAGAGAAACTAACGACAGAGCTGTGGTCTCTGAGACGATTGTCGCCAAAACCTTGGACAACCTGAGAAACTAACAAGGAGCTGTGGTCTCTGAGACGATTGTCGACAAAACCTTGAACAACCAGAGAAACTACCAGCGGAGCTGTGGTCTCCGAGACGATTGTCGCCAAAACCTTGAACAACCAGAGAAAATAACAACGGAGCTGTGGTTTCTGAGACGATTGTCGCCAAATCTTTGAACAACCAGAGAAGCTACCAACGGAGCTGTGGTCTCTGAGATGATTGTCGCCAAAACTTCGAACAACTAGAGAAACTATCGACGGAGCTGTGGTCTCTGAGACGATTGTAGCCAAAACCTTGAACGAACAACCAGAGAAACTAACGACGGAGCTGTGATCTCTGAGACGATTGTCGCCAAAACCTTGAACAGCCAGAGAAACTAACGACGGTGCTGTGGTCTCTGAGACGATTGTCGCCAAAACCTTGAACAACCAGAGAAACTAACGACGGAGCTGTGGTCTCTGAGACGATTGTCGCCAAAACCTTGAACAACCAGAGAAACTAACGACGGAGCTGTGGTCTCTGAGACGATTGTCGCCAAAACCTTGAACAACCAGAGAAAATAACGACAGAGCTGTGGTCTCTGAGACGATTGTCGCCAAAACCTTGAACAGCCAGAGAAACTAACGACGGTGCTGTGGTCTCTGAGACGATTGTCGCCAAAACCTTGAACAACCAGAGAAACTAACGACGGAGCTGTGGTTTCTGAGACGATTGTAGCCAAAACCTTGAACAACCAGAGAAACTAACGACGGAGCTGTGGTCTCTGAGACGATTGTCGCCAAAACCTTGAACAGCCAGAGAAACTATCGACGGAGCTGTGGTCTCTGAGACGATTGTAGCCAAAACCTTGAACAACCAGAGAAACTAACGACGGAGCTGTGGTCTCTGAGACGATTGTCGCCAAAACCTTGAACAACCAGAGAAACTAACGACGGAGCTGTGGTCTCTGAGACGATTGTCGCCAAGACCTTGAACAGCCAGAGAAACTAACGACGGTGCTGTGGTCTCTGAGACGATTGTCGCCAAAACCTTGAACAACCAGAGAAACTAACGACGGAGCTGTGGTCTCTGAGACGATTGTCGCCAAAACCTTGAACAACCAGAGAAACTAACGACGGAGCTGTGGTCTCTGAGACGATTGTCGCCAAAACCTTGAACAACCAGAGAAAATAACGACAGAGCTGTGGTCTCTGAGACGATTGTCGCCAAAACCTTGAACAGCCAGAGAAACTAACGACGGTGCTGTGGTCTCTGAGACGATTGTCGCCAAAACCTTGAACAACCAGAGAAACTAACGACGGAGCTGTGGTGTCAGAGCCTAAGTGTGCAGCAACATCGTTACGGCACCCGGCGGACAAGAGTTGTCGGCTGGCGAGATTCTTACCTGACACGCGACCAGCGCTGACGACAGACGCACGCAAAGCCACGTGACCCCACGAGAGGCAGTGGACAGTGTGTGTGTTAATCTCAGACCAAGCTGGGACTGGACATCTGAACGGACGTGTGTGTCGAGAGCAAGGCGTTTGTGTGAATCTCCGTGGTTGTGAGCTGAACGACTGATATCGTGAGCGTCAGACCTATGAGCTGTATTGTGGTTGTGAGTTATATGTTGTACATTGCTGTAACTATTGTTATGTATTTAATGTGGTAATAAATCCATTGAACTTGTGTTGCTATGTCTTACGTCGAATTACGTTGTACTTGTACTGTCTCACATGTGTTAGCCAACGAGCCGAATAGAAGATCCTGACATGTGTGGACGTGGGTTGCTCGTCTTTATTTAAGAACCTAATATATTTAGACGTGTGTTGTTCATCTTTGTGATTTAAAACTATAATTCTTGTACTTGTAAAATTTGTCAAGGTTATAGTGATGTACATGTGATCGGAAAAGTCTCAGTGTGATCCATTACTACATTGTCTAAATATGTTTAAGATCATTAGTAAATGTACAGTACATATTGTTTGATCCTGTAAACGTGTTAAACATTTGTGATTTGTGAAAATTGTCATCGTTTGACCTTGTCAACATTGTGATTTTGCCACCATTTTGACCTTGTCGCCATCTTGTAAACTTGATGTCTTTGTCCTTACTGAATGTCATCTTGATGTAAGTGATGTGTCATCAATGTTATTGAGTGTTCAAATACAGATAGATTGTCTTTGTTTATTGAGTTTGTGGAACGCAAAGAGTTTTGGAAAGAGTGTAACTTCTGTTGAAAGAAACACTGTTGACGACAAATTTACGACATACAATTATACTCAACGCCATCCAAACAAATCAACACTTAGTGACTTACAGGCACACACCAACAAACACACGCTAACTTATTTCTCTCCAAAAACAAAGCAGGTTTTTTGCGTACCATCCATAACCCTGCCGTAGAGGTCATTAGTGGTTCCGAAGTACGACCCTACAGTTTTCCTAGCCCGGTCGCCCAACCTTTCGTCACCATATCCAAGGGCACTTGAGTATATTTTTCTTTACTTTAACTTTACGTATGCATTAGTGGGCACGCATCGTATAGTCAAATCAGTTGTAAGTTGTTTTTCTACTAACCATTTATAATATATTTTGTGTGATTGATTTTCATTGACATATTTTCTCCATCATGTCGTCATTATTTGATTTCATCGATATGGGGTTAAAATTAAAGTTGGAAGGTGATGAATTAACTCAATGGAGTGAGAAGAAATACGCAGAATACCTACTTGTTCAGGAAAAAGCTGCCGAACGCGATGAAAGAGCAGCAGAAAGAGCTCTAAAACAAGCAGAAATGGCTGCCAAACAAACAGAAGCAGAAACCGCTCTAAAACAAGCAGAGATGGAAACAGCTCTAAAACAGGCAGAGATTGAAAAGGCTGCCAAACAAGCTGAGATAGACGGTGAACTTAAGAAAGCAGAAATAGCAGCTCAGAGTAAGAGAGAAGAACTTGAATTACAGTTGAAAATGAAACAACTGGACACTGAGACTGCAATGAATAAAGAGTCAAAGAAATCTGAAAGACTGGAAAAAGAAAACCAGTATAAAAAGTACCAAGGTATCGTTCGTAACTATACCTCGGGTGACTGCATAGCAGCCTTTACCCAAAATTTTGAGACTTTAATGGAACATTACCAAGTTCCACTTTCGGAATGGAATATTTTATATATGAGGAGTCTATCTGGGGAACCTCTGAAAGTCATTGAAACCATCCCCAAAGACCTCAGAAAAGAGTACCATTACATTAAATCTAAAATAATGGCACATTTCATGTTAGATGAAGCAGGGTACAGAGAACAATTCAGTAAACTGAGTCCAAAATCAACTCAAACGTTCTCTGACTACCTCTGTTTAGTCCGAGACATTTTCAGCAAATGGACTTCATCAGCCAAAATTAACAAAAATTATGATAAATTAGAAGATCTCATTATTCGAGATAAAGTTATTTCTTCTGTCCCATCATCTTTTTCTAAGTTCTTGCAGGAGAATGAATGCACAAGTGTGGAAGAAATGGAAAGACGTGGGTCGGCCTATTATACGGCAAATAAACAGTGTTTTGCCACTGAAGCTACTGACAGTAACTGGGTAGCAGCAGCCAACTATGAGAACAACTATAGTAGGCAAAAACCACACAGGCCTACCTCTGATAGAGTTAGACAATGCACTCACTGTAAATTGTCTCACCATTTGAACGAGATGTGCGATAAAAACCCAGGGTACCTAACATACTTGCAAAATATGGTAAACAGACAAGACATAGAACGTAAGATCGTTCAAAAGTGCACGTAAATGTTTTCTCTGCAAGGCTTACGGTCACTATCGTATGGATTGTAGAGGCAGGCATATGACCAACAAAGCCAATGCCGCCTTGTTCGATAGCTCAGCGTCAGAAGACGAAAATCCAGAAAAACATCCTGTACATGCAGCACAGGCTTGTGATGTATTTAGTGCCAACAAATGCACTGTCTGTAATACCTTCAATGAAAATGGTACCTTAACATGCGGGCACGCCGTCCCTATTGCCAATGAGGAAGCTAACTTGGCAATAGACTCAAAATGCAGTTCAGCAAAGAACTGTAAGAAAAGTGAACATCACAGACATGAAGACAACACCAGACTTTGTACCATATTGTAATAATGTTGTTAACATCACTCAACCTCATTCTTTATATAAAGAGGTCAATGCTCAACAAGAAAGTGAGGAATTGAACAAAACCTCAAAACTGTCAGTTAGGAAAATTAACATTCCATAAAGGTTACATCAATGACACAGTATGCACATGTGTACGCGACACAGGGTCCTGTCTTATCGGTCTTCGAAAGACCTTAGCTGATCCTAAAGACTACCTAGATGAGTACATCTATTGCAAAACTGTTTCAGGGACAGTAGAGAAATATCCCATGGCATGGGCCAATATAAAATCACCTTTCCTATCAGGCAGAGTAACTTGTGCTTTATTAGACAATCCATGTTGTGATTTATTAATTGGAAATGTATTAAATGTGACAGATTACATAGAGTCCAAACCTCACACAAGGCAAAAAGTTAACACCACAACAAATACTGCCTTAACTACCCCACTCATCATACAACAACATGATGAACAGACCAAGATACCACACCATACCAACGTGATTACCATCTCAGAACAAGAAGAAACAGAAACTGGTGTGTATCAGCACAAAGGAAAAGGTGCAGAAAACAAACAGTTCACAACAGCGAGGAAAGATCACAAATCATCATGGCATATACTATACCTACTATACTCTCTGTTAACTACACACTTAACCAAATGCACACAGTGGATAGTTATACTTGCACTACTGATTGTAAATACAAAACAAATGTCTTCACAAACAGTTATATTTCCACATCATCATGACACAACACAGATGATATTACTCATGACAAACCAGCAGACTTTGTTACTTATGTCATTACTGTTGAACCAAATTTTGTTACTGCCACTCATAATCCCTATGTTAAATCAACTCATACGAATACCTATGCTGCACAATGTAGAACATCAGTCGGTGAAATTACTGACAAAAATCAGCAACAAATTACCATACATATTGTGGAAAATATACATAAATTGCAAAAGATCATACAAACATGCACGATTACATTTCACAACTATACATGGTGTATTATTATTGTTTGAACTATTGAATGTATACACACATGTACGAGTGCAGGTTTGGAGATAGCACTCAAAATGATCTCAACATGAAATTTGAAAATCCTTTTGGAAGATTTTAACCGTAACCCACTTTATATCCTTAGATCCAGTAACTCCAGACTGGCCTTGTCTGCTATACGACTCCTCCTATCTGACATTCCTAATATCATTCACTATACTGACGACATCTGTGTCCATACAGAGACAACGACGGAACTATAACATTGACACCTGGACAGGACGTTCTACTACTACTACCTAGTATCAGACAGCACTGACTGACAGTGAAGCCTTCAAAGGTGAGCATGGCTTACCAAGAGATATCATTTTTGGGGTACAGAATATCCAATGGCTTTGTCATGACAGACAACAAAATTGTCTCCAAAATTCTAAAACTGTCACTTCCAACAAATAAGAAACAAGTCCGCAGTTTGTTGGGACTTATTAATTATTACAGAAACTTTATTCCTGATTTTTCAGAACTGACTGAGGTTTTTTCTAACTTACTAACCTAGAATAAACCCGAAAAAGTTGTAAACGATGAATGCCTACGAAATGCATTTGATAAAGTTTTGGCACACTTTTCTGATAAGAATTCACCTAATCTCATCCTTAAATTGCCCAACATTCGTTTACCTTTCAGATTTAGAACAGATGCTAGCTCCATTGCGATCGGTGCAGTCCTATTGCAGGAATACAACGACATCCTGCATCCCGTTTGTTTTCTATCAAGAAAACTAAGGCCCCGAGAGCGGGCATGGTCCATTCCGCAATTATAAGCATTGGCCTTAGTAGAAAGTGTGACGAAGCTTTCCAGATATCTTCTAGGACGTCACTTTATCATCGAAACTGACAACAGTCCATTAAGGTATATCAATTCCGCAGTACCATCAAATAATATGATTGCTCGCTGGTCCTTGAAGCTTCAGAATTTCAGTTTTGAAGTTCGCCATATTCCCGGCAGAATGAATACAATCGCCGACCTTTTGTCCCGTTGTCCGACAGACCCAGTAAACAATGTCTGAGTGCACTGTGTAATATTACACTCAGCCCAACACAGCCACCAATGAGTGAATTTTTTTCCATTCACCTACTGTGTAAGGTCAATAATCAAAATTGTGATACGGTTTGGAGACCGACATGTATAATATACTTATTTTAATCAAGTCATGTAATGAGTGTAGTATAATTGTGTAGTGTGTGTTAGAATGAGAACGATATTAATTGTATATAGACACCAACAACAGTGTCACAAACGCTTAACCAATTATCAAAAGCGAACGTTACCATTGTGACATTTGTGGGTGATTTTTTTTCACCGTGATATTTTAACATGTGCAAATGTGGACCGAACATTGACTCCTACATCACCTCTACAGCGAATGTGATCCAAATCGTTCGACGTGTGAACACATCGGAAATAAGAACATTCCATCATAATCCGTTGTCATACTATAACATCAGACACGAACTGTGAGAACATTCTACTATCCGTTCCGAAATAAAACCGGATCATTTGTGTTCAGAGGGTGTAACATCAACCAAATTTTTCGTTTCATGTGCATTTCCGGTGTAATTTAGAAAGTATAACATAATTAGCAGACTATGTACAAATTTCCAAAAATTTATGACACTTGTAAAATCCTTTCGAATCTATAAAATATAATATACCAATTGGGTACTTATTTATTTTGATTAGTGTAATCTTAGAATTATATCTTGATTAATGTATTCATATTACCGACTTTTTCTCGTTAATATGAAGAAACGTCAAGCAATGACGCTAAGAAATTAAATAATTATTGTAATGTATGGAATTTCTTAAATGTCAAAATTACTTCCCTTGCATTTGTGAATTACATCAAGGGCCATAATTTGAAACATATTCATTAATGTGTATTGTATAGATAGACATTTTGTTGCTCAAAGGTTTGGCACAGCAGGTAGGCGTCCACCAAGCATGTCATAGAGCTGCCAACATTGCAAACCAACATAAGAGCTCCTGACCAAATGAGGGCAGAGTTTAAGTGTTTAATACGACTAATACAAAGCCGTATTTCAGTCTGGCTAGATGGTTGTTGCAAAACAATCATATTATTACTTTTTTTTCAAATAGCTGGGAGGTAGATGCGTGAAGCTGGTGCTACTGATCTGACTGGGTATTATTGCAATGAAGGTAACCAGGCATCAGGGGGATGAAACCTGAATTGTGTTAAAAATTGTACTTCATTTGTCATGTCAATACAACTTACATTTTTTGTGTATATATTTCTATGCCTTATATGTATTTTCATGCATAACACTGGGAAAGAGTAGTCTCTGACATGAAATTAACACTACCCCAGTATATACATACATCATGAATGAAAGATGGCATCTTTCATTGAAGTACCCGGGGAGAATGTCAGAGCCTAAGTGTGCAGCAACATCGTTACGGCAGCCCGGCGGACAAGAGTTGTCGGCTGGCGAGATTCTTACCTGACACGCGACCAGCGCTGACGACAGACGCACGCAAAGCCACGTGACCCCACGAGAGGCAGTGGACAGTGTGTGTGTTAATCTCAGACCAAGCTGGGACTGGACATCTGAACGGACGTGTGTGTCGAGAGCAAGGCGTTTGTGTGAATCTCCGTGGTTGTGAGCTGAACGACTGATATCGTGAGCGTCAGACCTATGAGCTGTATTGTGGTTGTGAGTTATATGTTGTACATTGCTGTAACTATTGTTATGTATTTAATGTGGTAATAAATCCATTGAACTTGTGTTGCTATGTCTTACGTCGAATTACGTTGTACTTGTACTGTCTCACATGTGTTAGCCAACGAGCCGAATAGAAGATCCTGACATGTGGTTTCTGAGACGATTGTAGCCAAAACCTTGAACAACCAGAGAAACTAACGACGGAGCTGTGGTCTCTGAGACGATTGTCGCCAAAACCTTGAACAGCCAGAGAAACTATCGACGGAGCTGTGGTCTCTGAGACGATTGTAGCCAAAACCTTGAACAACCAGAGAAACTAACGACGGAGCTGTGGTCTCTGAGACGATTGTCGCCAAAACCTTGAACAACCAGAGAAACTAACGACGGAGCTGTGGTCTCTGAGACGATTGTCGCCAAAACCTTGAACAGCCAAAGAAACTAACGACGGTGCTGTGGTCTCTGAGACGATTGTCGCCAAAACCTTGAACAACCAGAGAAACTAACGACGGAGCTGTGGTTTCTGAGACGATTGTAGCCAAAACCTTGAACAACCAGAGAAACTAACGACGGAGCTGTGGTCTCTGAGACGATTGTCGCCAAAACCTTGAACAACCAGAGAAACTATCGACGGAGCTGTGGTCTCTGAGACGATTGTAGCCAAAACCTTGAATAACCAGAGAAACTAACGACGGAGCTGTGGTCTCTGAGACGATTGTCGCCAAAACCTTGAACAACCAGAGAAACTAACGACAGAGCTGTGGTCTCTGAGACGATTGTCGCCAAAACCTTGAACAACCAGAGAAACTAACGACAGAGCTGTGGTCTCTGAGACGATTGTCGCCAAAACCTTGAACAACCTGAGAAACTAACAACGGAGCTGTGGTCTCTGAGACGATTTTCGACAAAACCTTGAACAACCAGAGAAACTACCAGCGGAGCTGTGGTCTCTGAGACGATTGTCGCCAATACCTTGAACAACCAGAGAAACTAACAACGGAGCTGTGGTCTCTGCGACGATTGTCGCCAAATCTTTGAACAACCAGAGAAGCTACTAACGGAGCTGTGGTCTCTGAGATGATTGTCGCCAAAACTTCGAACAACTAGAGAAACTAACGACAGAGCTGTGGTCCCTGAGACGATTGTCGCCAAAACCTTGAACAACCTGAGAAACTAACAACGGAGCTGTGGTCTCTGAGACGATTTTCGACAAAACCTTGAACAACCAGAGAAACTACCAGCGGAGCTGTGGTCTCTGAGACGATTGTCGCCAAAACCTTGAACAACCAGAGAAACTAACAACGGAGCTGTGGTCTCTGAGATGATTGTCGCCAAAACTTCGAACAACCAGAGAAACTACCAACGAGTGTCCAGAAAACAATGATGGCAATAGAACATTGGGCGCAACAATGAGAAGAGAGAACATCGTGACCACAGGTCAGACCAGGGGTAGGAGAGTCAGAGCCCGCCAGAGAGAAATGATGCTTGGGTGGCTGCGTCGATGGCGCAGAGGGTATACATCAATAGAGTTGATCCAGATGACCAGGGACCGAGATCTGTTGGGGAGACATGACCGCCTTCGGCGTATGGCAAGGCACATGATGACTATGGTGTTAAGACAATTATTTAATACATTGTCCCCAACGAAGTTGTGTTCGTAATTAGTTTGTTGCTCCTTTTGAAGTTGTTTTCCTAAAGATTGTAAAAGCATTGTAATGAAGTTGTTTTTCTAATGAAGTTTGTATTGTAGTGTACTGCAGTCTAGTACAGTTTTGGTTCCTATGGGGTCTGTGTCACTAATGAAACTTTGACCTAAATAACGATTTCACTGTAGTCCCTTTTATTGTGATGTTTTGTCTCTTGTGAAGTTTTGTCTCTTGTGAAGTTTTGTCTCTTGTTAAGTTTTGTCTCTTGTGAAATTGTGTCTCTTGTGATGGTTTTTCTCATGTGAATTTTTGTCTCCTGTGAAGTATTGCCTCTTGTGAAGTTGTGTCTCTTGTGTAGGTTGTTCTCTTGTGAAGATTTTTCACTAGTGAAGTTTCGTCTCTTGTGAAGTTTTGTCTCTAGTGAAGGTTCTCCTCTAGTGAAGTTTTGTCTCTCAAAGTTTGCAGTGTTTTTCTTTTGTGAAGGTTTGTTTCTTGTGAAGTTGGGTCTATCGATATTTTGTCTCTAGTGAAATATAATCTTTTGTGAAACATAGTCTCTTGTGAAATATAGTCTCTTGTGAACTGTTATCTCTTGTTAAGTATAGTCTCTTGTGAACTGTTGTCTCTTGTGAACATTTTTACACTGTGTATTTTTGTCTCTCATGAAGTTTTACGTCACAACGTTTTGTCTTTCAAGAAGATTTGTCTCATGTGAAGTTTTCATGTAAACATCACTTTTCAATTCACATTCGGGAACACTTCTCTGAAAATTCCCCAAAGAATATTTATTGTGAAACATTCATGGGAAGTTCCCGGAGAAAGGTGTTCCCCGCGAAGTTCCCACGAAATCCTTCACAAAGTTCCCGGCGAAGTTCCCACGAGATCCTTCACAAAGTTATCTCCAGGAACGGGATGAGGTAAGCGACACCGGGAGACAACTCACAGTTACCCAGGCTCAACCGCCACTTAGCCAGATAAGACTTGGAGTTAGGGTCCCTGACAGCAGTCAATCGGTTGTCATTTCCGGCTCCCACACCAAAGAGAGCCTTCAACACAGCACCAGATGTGGGAAAACCCGCCAGGGAGCGGTGAACAAGAAGCGTCGAAAACAAATAAATGTGGTGCAGAGATGAAAACAGTCGTGTAGTTTCAAGTAGCACATGATGCATGAGCGAATCTTTCGCTAAAATCCAACAATCGCGTTATGTGTTAGCGAGCATTTTGACATTTGGTTAGAACATACTAACGAAATCTGGCTTCTGTAGTTGTCACTTACGGTGTGTAGTTAGTTTTGTTTAGATATAGAAAGACACTCAAAATTTTTCATAGTAGTTATTTCCCTCTTGGAGGCTATCTAAGAACAACAATATAAAAGATATGCATTATAAAGATATGAGAAAAATGCAAAAAATCAATACTACATGACCCAGTAATATTAATGAATGATGTGGCAACTGATATTAGCTATATGGAACATACTGTTCTACCAAAAGGGGAATTTATTATTATTATTATTATTATTATTATTATTATTATTATTATTATTATTATTATTGTGCATTCATTATATTACAATAGTCTGGAACTCCTCAGACAGGACATGCTATGTTACAGTAGTCTATCAGCTATATTACAGTAGTCTATCAGCTATATTACAATAGTCTATCAGCTATATTACAGTAGTCTATCAGCTATATTACAATAGTCTATCAGCTATATTACAGTAGTCTATCAGCTATATTACAATAGTCTGGAACGCCTCAGACAGAGGGCATGCAGTGTACCTAGCAAACCTATTTATGTGCAGCCTCCATGGCGGACCTCCGAGGCTGAAATGGACGGGTGCCCTTGGGAAACTGTGTACAATGAGGGAGACAGATAGATCATCACAGCCTGGAGAGAATGGTGCTGCCGGGAGTGGTCAGTGGATCTGTCCCTCAGGAGAGCCCCCAGGAAAGCTCTCTGCCGGGAGTGGTCAGTGGATCTGTCCCTCAGGAGAGCCCCCAGGAAAGCTCTCTGCCGGGAGTGGCCAGTGGATCTGTCCCTCAGGAGAGCCCCCAGGAAAGCTCTCTGCCGGGAGTGGCCAGTGGATCTGTCCCTCAGGAGAGCCCCCAGGAAAGCTCTCTGCCGGGAGTGGCCAGTGGATCTGTCCCTCAGGAGAGCCCCCAGGAAAGCTCTCTGCCGGGAGTGGCCAGTGGATCTGTCCCTCAGGAGAGCCCCCAGGAAAGCTCTCTGCCGGGAGTGGCCAGTGGATCTGTCCCTCAGGAGAGCCCCCCAGGAAAGCTCTCTGCCGGGAGTGGCCAGTGGATCTGTCCCTCAGGAGAGCCCCCAGGAAAGCTCTCTGCCGGGAGTGGTCAGTGGATCTGTCCCTCAGGAGAGCCCCCAGGAAAGCTCTCTGCCGGGAGTGGTCAGGGGATCTGGCCGATACTCAGGACCCCGTGGACAGGTCAGACGGACACATTTTCAGATTGCTACATGTACCATTTGTATCGGGACTCTTGGCTATTTCGGATGAGGATGGAGTATGTATGGGAATGTCCCGAGTGTTGTGACGTCGGTTTTTGTCTCAACCTCTTGACTCAACTTGACTTATGGACATCCGCTGAGATGGACTCTGAGCGACAGAGAGGGAGAGAGGGAGAGAGAGAGGAAGAGAGAGAGAGAGAGGGAGAGGAGAGAGAGAGAGAGAGAGAGAGTTAAGAAAGGTGATTGAAAACAAACAACAACATAAAGGGAGACAAAGACACACATTACACCCACCATAGTAATACCAGGGATAAGAAATCTCGGATTATTATTTGCTAGATCTACTCCCATTACCGTGGTCTTTTGGCCATGAACTGTTGGACTCAAATGTTGTGACTTCCCACCAACCTAATTAATTTATCCTGCATCAGTTTTCTTGTGGGGACAGGAGGGCAGCGTCCTCAGATCATTAAGTTATGCGAAAGTCTACTGAATTCCAGTTCAGGTAGTAGATAGTGCTGCATAATCCAGACATTTGTCAGTTAGAAGTATACATGTCACACAGAGCACCCTAGTAGTGCTGCATAATCCAGACATTTGTCAGTTAGAAGTATACATGTCACACAGAGCACCCTAGTAGTGCTGCATAATCCAGACATTTGTCAGTTAGAAGTATACATGTCACACAGAGCACCCTAGTAGTGCTGCATAATCCAGACATTTGTCAGTTAGAAGTATACATGTCACACAGAGCACCCTAGTAGTGCTGCATAATCCAGACATTTGTCAGTTAGAAGTATACATGTCACACAGAGCACCCTAGTAGTGCTGCATAATCCAGACATTTGTCAGTTAGAAGTATACATGTCACACAGAGCACCCTAGTAGTGCTGCATAATCCAGACATTTGTCAGTTAGAAGTATACATGTCACACAGAGCACCCTAGTAGTGCTGCATAATCCAGACATTTGTCAGTTAGAAGTATACATGTCACACAGAGCACCCTTGTAGTGCTGCATAATCCAGACATTTGTCAGTTAGAAGTATACATGTCACACAGAGCACCCTAGTAGTGCTGCATAATCCAGACATTTGTCAGTTAGAAGTATACATGTCACACAGAGCACCCTTGTAGTGCTGCATAATCCAGACATTTGTCAGTTAGAAGTATACATGTCACACAGAGCACCCTAGTAGTGCCTGCACTAATCCAGACATTTGTCAGTTAGAAGTATACATGTCACACAGTGCACCCTAGTAGTGCTGCATAATCCAGACATTTGTCAGTTAGAAGTATACATGTCACACAGAGCACCCTAGTAGTGCTGCATAATCCAGACATTTGTCAGTTAGAAGTATACATGTCACACAGAGCACCCTAGTAGTGCTGCATAATCCAGACATGTGTCAGTTAGAAGTATACATGTCACACAGAGCACCCTAGTAGTGCTGCATAATCCAGACATTTGTCAGTTAGAAGTATACATGTCACACAGAGCACCCTAGTAGTGCTGCATAATCCAGACATTGTCGTTAGAAGTATACATGTCACACAGAGCACCCTAGTAGTGCTGCATAATCCAGACATTTGTCAGTTAGAAGTATACATGCACACAGTGCACCTAGTAGTGCTGCATAATCCAGACATTTGTCAGTTAGAAGTATACATGTCACACAGAGCACCCTATTAGTGCTGGCATAATCCAGACATTGTCAGTTAGAAGTATACATGTCACACAGAGCACCCTAGTAGTGCTTGCATAATCCAGACATTTGTCAGTCTAGAAGTATACATGTCACACAGGAGCACCCTTTAAGTAGTGCTGCATAATCCAGACATTTGTCAGTTAGAAGTATACATGTCACAACAGAGCACCCTAGGTAGTGCTGCATAATCCAGGACCATTTGTCAGTTAGAAGTATACATGTCACACAGTGCACCCTAGTATTGCTGCATAATTCCAGAACATTTGTTTCCAGTTAGAAGTATAACATGTCCACACAGAGCCCCCTCAGTAGTGCTGCATAATCCAGACCATTTGTCAGTTACGAAGTATACATGTCACACAGAGCACCCTAGTAGGCTGCATAATCCAGGACCTTTTTCAGTTAGAAGTCTACATGTCACACAGTGCACCCTTAGTAGTGCTGCATAATTCCAGACATTTGTCAGTTTAGAAGTATACATGTCACACAGAGCACCCTAGTAGTGCTGCATAATCCAGACATTTGTCAGTTAGAAGTATACATGTCACACAGAGGCACCCTAGTAGTGCTGCATAATCCAGACATTTGTCAGTTAGAAGTATACATGTCACACAGAGCACCCTAGTAGTGCTGCATAATCCAGACATTTGTCAGTTAGAAGTATACATGTCACACAGAGCACCCTTGTAGTGCTTGCATAATCCAGACATTTGTCAGTTAGAAGTATTACATGTCACACAGTGCACCCTAGTAGTGCTGCATAATCCAGGACATTTGTCAGTTAGAAGTATACATGTCACACAGAGCACCCTAGTAGTGCTGCATAATCCAGACATTTGTCAGTTAGAAGTATACATGTCACACAGATGCACCCTAGTTAGTGCTGCATAATCCAGACATTTGTCAGTTAGAAGTATACATGTCACACAGTGCACCCTAGTAGTGCTGCATAATCCAGACATTTGTCAGTTAGAAGTATACATGTCACACAGAGCACCCTAGTAGTGCTGCATAATCCAGACATTTGTCAGTTAGAAGTATACATGTCACACAGAGCACCCTAGTAGTGCTGCATAATCCAGACATTTGTCAGTTAGAAGTATACATGTCACACAGAGCACCCTAGTAGTGCTGCATAATCCAGACATTTGTCAGTTAGAAGTATACATGTCACACAGAGCACCCTAGTAGTGCTGCATAATCCAGACATTTGTCAGTTAGAAGTATACATGTCACACAGTGCACCCTAGTAGTGCTGCATAATCCAGACATTTGTCAGTTAGAAGTATACATGTCACACAGAGCACCCTAGTAGTGCTGCATAATCCAGACATTTGTCAGTTAGAAGTATACATGTCACACAGGCACCCTAGTAGTGCTGCATAATCCAGACATTTGTCAGTTAGAAGTATACATGTCACACAGTGCACCCTAGTAGTGCTGCATAATCCAGACATTTGTCAGTTAGAAGTATACATGTCACATCAAGACATTTGTCAGTTAGAAGTATACATGTCACACAGAGCACCCTAGTAGTGGCTGCATAATCCAGACATTTGTCAGTTAGAAGTATACATGTCACACAGAGCACCCTGTAGTGCTGCATAATCCAGACATTTGTCAGTTAGAAGTATACATGTCACACAGAGCACCCTAGTAGTGCTGCATAATCCAGACATTTGTCAGTTAGAAAGTATACATGTCACCACAGTGCACCCTAGTAGTGGCCTGCATAATCCAGACATTTGTCAGTTAGAAGTATACATGTCACACAGAGCACCCTAGTAGTGCTGCATAATCCAGACATTTGTCAGTTAGAAGTATACATGTCACACAGAGCACCCTAGTAGTGCTGCATAATCCAGACATTTGTCAGTTCGAAGTATACATGTCACACAGAGCACCCTAGTAAGTTGCTGCATAATCCAGACATTGTCAGTTAGAAGTATACATGTCACACAGAGCACCCTAGTAGTGCTGCATAATCCAGACATTTGTCAGTTAGAAGTATACATGTCACACAGGAGCACCCTATTAGTGCTGCATAATCCAGACATTTGTCAGTTAGAAGTATACATGTCCCACAAGCACCCTAGTAGTGCTGCATAATCCAGACATTGTCAGTTAGAAGTATGACATGTCACACAGGCACCCTAGTAGTGCTGCATAATCCAGACATTTGGTCAGTTAGAAGTATACATGTCACACAGAGCACCCTAGTAGTGCTTGCGCAATCCAGACATTTGTCAGTTAGAAGTATACATGTCACACAGTGCACCCTAGTAGTGCGGCATAATCCAGACATTTGTCAGGTAGAAGTATACATGTCACACAGGCACCCTAGTAGTGCTGCATAATCCAGACATTTGTCAGTTAGAAGTATACATGTCACACAGGCAACCCTAGTAGTGCTGCATAATCCCAGACATTTGTCAGTTAGAAGATACATGTCACACAGAGCACCCTAGTAGTGCTGCATAATCCAGACATTTGTCAGTTAGAAGTATACATGTCACACAGTGCACCCTAGTAGTGCTGCATAATCCAGACATTTGTCAGTTAGAAGTATACATGTCACACAGAGCACCCTAGTAGTGCTGCATAATCCAGACATTTGTCAGTTAGAAGTATACATGTCACACAGAGCACCCTAGTAGTGCTGCATAATCCAGACATTTGTCAGTTAGAAGTATACATGTCACACAGTGCACCCTAGTAGTGCTGCATAATCCAGACATTTGTCAGTTAGAAGTATACATGTCACACAGTGCACCCTAGTAGTGCTGCATAATCCAGACATTTGTCAGTTAGAAGTATACATGTCACACAGAGCACCCTAGTAGTGCTGCATAATCCAGACATTTGTCAGTTAGAAGTATACATGTCACACAGTGCACCCTAGTAGTGCTGCATAATCCAGACATTTGTCAGTTAGAAGTATACATGTCACACAGTGCACCCTAGTAGTGCTGCATAATCCAGACATTTGTCAGTTAGAAGTATACATGTCACACAGAGCACCCTTGTAGTGCTGCATAATCCAGACATTTGTCAGTTAGAAGTATACATGTCACACAGTGCACCCTAGTAGTGCTGCATAATCCAGACATTTGTCAGTTAGAAGTATACATGTCACACAGTGCACCCTAGTAGTGCTGCATAATCCAGACATTTGTCAGTTAGAAGTATACATGTCACACAGAGCACCCTTGTAGTGCTGCATAATCCAGACATTTGTCAGTTAGAAGTATACATGTCACACAGTGCACCCTAGTAGTGCTGCATAATCCAGACATTTGTCAGTTAGAAGTATACATGTCACACAGAGCACCCTAGTAGTGCTGCATAATCCAGACATTTGTCAGTTAGAAGTATACATGTCACACAGAGCACCCTAGTAGTGCTGCATAATCCAGACATTTGTCAGTTAGAAGTATACATGTCACACAGAGCACCCTAGTAGTGCTGCATAATCCAGACATTTGTCAGTTAGAAGTATACATGTCACACAGAGCACCCTAGTAGTGCTGCATATCCAGACATTTGTCAGTTAGAAGTATACATGTCACACAGTAGCACCCTAGTAGTGCTGCATAATCCAGACATTTGTCAGTTAGAAGTATACATGTCACACAGGAGCACCCTAGTAGTGCTGCATAATCCAGACATTTGTCAGTTAGAAGTATACATGTCACACAGATGCACCCTAGTAGTGCTGCATAATCCAGACATTTGTCAGTTAGAAGTATACATGTCACACAGAGCACCCTTGTAGTGCTGCATAATCCAGACATTTGTCAGTTAGAAGTATACATGTCACACAGTGCACCCTAGTAGTGCTGCATAATCCAGACATTTGTCAGTTAGAAGTATACATGTCACACAGTGCACCCTAGTAGTGCTGCATAATCCAGACATTTGTCAGTTAGAAGTATACATGTCACACAGAGCACCCTTGTAGTGCTGCATAATCCAGACATTTGTCAGTTAGAAGTATACATGTCACACAGTGCACCCTAGTAGTGCTGCATAATCCAGACATTTGTCAGTTAGAAGTATACATGTCACACAGAGCACCCTAGTAGTGCTGCATAATCCAGACATTTGTCAGTTAGAAGTATACATGTCACACAGAGCACCCTTGTAGTGCTGCATAATCCAGACATTTGTCAGTTAGAAGTATACATGTCACACAGAGCACCCTAGTAGTGCTGCATAATCCAGACATTTGTCAGTTAGAAGTATACATGTCACACAGTGCACCCTAGTAGTGCTGCATAATCCAGACATGTGTCAGTTAGAAGTATACATGTCACACAGAGCACCCTTGTAGTGCTGCATAATCCAGACATTTGTCAGTTAGAAGTATACATGTCACACAGTGCACCCTAGTAGTGCTGCATAATCCAGACATTTGTCAGTTAGAAGTATACATGTCACACAGTGCACCCTAGTAGTGCTGCATAATCCAGACATTTGTCAGTTAGAAGTATACATGTCACACAGAGCACCCTAGTAGTGCTGCATAATCCAGACATTTGTCAGTTAGAAGTATACATGTCACACAGTGCACCCTTAGTAGTGCTGCATATCCAGACATTTGTCAGTTAGAAGTATACATGTCACACAGTGCACCCTAGTAGTGCTGCATAATCCAGAGCATTTGTCAGTTAAAAAGTATACATGTCACACAGAGAGCACCCTAGTAGTGCTGCATAATCCAGACATTTGTCATTAGAAGTATACAATGTCCACACAGAGCACCCTAGTAGTGCTGCATATCCAGACATTTGTCAGTTAGAAGTATACATGTCACACAGAGCACCCTAGTATGCTGCATAATCCAGACATTTGTCAGTTAGAAGTATACATGTCACACAGAGCACCCTAAGTAGTGCTGCATAATCCAGACATTTGTCAGTTGAAGTATACATGGTCACACAGAGCACCCTAGTAGTGGCTGCCATAATCCAGACATTTGTCAGTTAGAAGTATACATGTCACACAGTGCACCCTAGTAGTGCTGCATAATCCAGACATTTGTCAGTTAGAAGTATACATGTCACACAGAGCACCCTTGTAGTGCTGCACTAATCCAGACATTTGTCAGTTAGAAGTATACATGTCACACAGTGCACCCTAGTAGTGCTGCATAATCCAGACATTTGTCAGTTAGAAGTATACATGTCACACAGAGCACCCTAGTAGTGCTGCATAATCCAGACATTTGTCAGTTAGAAGTATACATGTCACACAGAGGCACCCTTGTAGTGCTGCATAATCCAGACATTTGTCAGTTAGAAGTATACATGTCACACAGAGCACCCTAGTAGTCGCTGCATAATCCAGACATTTGTCAGTTAGAAGTATACATGTCACACAGTGCACCCTAGTAGTGCTGCATAATCCAGACATTTGTCAGTTAGAAGTATACATGTCACACAGAGCACCCTTGTAGTGCTGCATATCCAGACATTTGTCAGTTAGAAGTATACATGTCACACAGTGCACCCTAGTAGTGCTGCATAATCCAGACATTTGTCAGTTAGAAGTATACATGTCACACAGAGCACCCTAGTAGTGCTGCATAATCCAGACATTTGTCAGTTAGAAGTATACATGTCACACAGAGCACCCTTGTAGTGCTGCATAATCCAGACATTTGTCAGTTAGAAGTATACATGTCACACAGAGCACCCTAGTAGTGCTGCATAATCCAGACATTTGTCAGTTAGAAAGTATACATGTCACACAGTGCACCCTAGTAGTGCTGCATAATCCAGACATTTGTCAGTTAGAAGTATACATGTCACACAGAGCACCCTTGTAGTGCTGCATAATCCAGACATTTGTCAGTTAGAAGTATACATGTCACACAGAGCACCCTAGTAGTGCTGCATAATCCAGACATTTGTCAGTTAGAAGTATACATGTCACACAGAGCACCCTAGTAGTGCTGCATAATCCAGACATTTGTCAGTTAGAAGTATACATGTCACACAGAGCACCCTAGTAGTGCTGCATAATCCAGACATTTGTCAGTTAGAAGTATACATGTCACACAGAGCACCCTAGTAGTGCTGCATAATCCAGACATTTGTCAGTTAGAAGTATACATGTCACACAGAGCACCCTAGTAGTGCTGCATAATCCAGACATTTGTCAGTTAGAAGTATACATGTCACACAGAGCACCCTAGTAGTGCTGCATAATCCAGACATTTGTCAGTTAGAAGTATACATGTCACACAGAGCACCCTAGTAGTGCTGCATAATCCAGACATTTGTCAGTTAGAAGTATACATGTCACACAGAGCACCCTAGTAGTGCTGCATAATCCAGACATTTGTCAGTTAGAAGTATACATGTCACACAGAGCACCCTAGTAGTGCTGCATAATCCAGACATTGTCAGTTAGAAGTATACATGTCACACAGAGCACCCTAGTAGTGCTGCATAATCCAGACATTTGTCAGTTAGAAGTATACATGTCACACAGAGCCAACCCTAGTAGTGCTGCCTAATCCTGACATTTGTCAGTTAGAAGTATACATGTCACACAGAGCACCCTAGTAGTGCTGCATAATCCAGACATTTGTCAGTTAGAAGTATACATGTCACACAGAGCACCCTAGTAGTGCTGCATAATCCAGACATTTGTCAGTATAGAAGTATACATGTCACACAGAGCACCTAGTAGTGCTGCATAATCCAGACATGTGTCAGTTAGAAGTATACATGTCACACAGAGCACCCTAGTAGTGCTGCATAATCCAGACATTTGTCAGTTAGAAGTATACATGTCACACAGAGCACCCTAGTAGTGCTGCAGCTCTTCTTTCAAGCGTATCTGTTAGTTGTCCCCCATGCAAACCTGCATTCATGTCCTCATGTGCGCCAGCCACCTACACAGCTGCCCCTGGACGCCAGAATGAGTAATCTGGACATTCTGAGGGAAGCTGAGTAGCAAAGACAAATTATCCCACATATCAGAAAGAAGCAGTCATCTTTTTAGGACACATTATGAGAAGGCATACACTGGACCTGTAAAAGTTAGTAGATGAGTTGTTGCACACAGTGAACAACTAGGGTTAGAATTGAATTGTAAGAAGACACAGATTATGGTCGTCACTGGGAAGAAGGAAATACCACAATGTAATATACAAGTAAATGGACATATTCTTCAACAAGTGAATCGATATAGTTATCTCGGAATAGTCATAACATCTTATGGGAGATGTTTTGGAGAGATTAGAACAAGAATTGCCATGGCGAAAGTAGCCTTTTGCCAGATGAAAAACATACTGACCAATAAACAGATATTAATGGAAACGAGTAAAGGAGTGTTGAAGTGCTTCATAGAGCCTGCACTTTTGTATGGATGTGAAGCGTGGACAATGAGCAGATAAGCTGAAAAACATCTGATGGCTGTAGAAATGTGGTTTCTGAGGAAAATGAAAAGAATACCATGGACAGACAGAAACTAATGAACAAGTCCTTTAAGAAACAAATGAAGATCTTAAACTGATGAGAGACATTAGACGTAGACAGTCAAAATTTGTTGGGCATGTTATGAGAAGAAATGAATTGGAGAACTTGGTGACAACTGGCAAGATCGAAGGGAAGAGACCAAGGGGAAACCGAGAAGTACATACCTGGATGGCTTGGCCATGTGGCATGGTCGAGACAGAAACACGGAGCTGATCCACGACTCTGGTGATCGAGTGAAATGGCAAAACATGACCGCCCACGCTTATCGGCATGGCACATTATTGATTGATTGATACACTGGAACGTGTTGTGGCAACCGGACAGATTTGTGGACAAAGAGATAGAGGAAGACTGTGTAAGAAAATTCTTGACAGTCTCTTTTCACGGCACGGAAAAGAGTCAACACATGAATTGATCCATGCCGTAGAATATCGCAATTTGTGAAGAAGCGTAATCGCCAAACCCAGTAGGCAAGATATTTGATGATGATTATTCCCCTGACAATAATTATCTAACATATTTCTGTACCTCCACTCCAGGTTTTTCAAGGAAACACAAAGCCGACAATTCTTCTCCGCTTAACCAGCCAGATTTACACGATCAAACAAGACACCTATTACTCACTCACACGGCATTTTCCTTCTTCTTTCTTCGGGTTATTTTCCCGGCAAATTTCTCACATAGCAACGCATTCTACCCCAAACTGCTCCTAATTCCGTCACTTTTCTGACATTTTTTTGTCTTTTTTTCTTCAGGCGATAGAATCCTAACCAGATGAACCATCCAGCGAGAACTTTGAGGGACGTAAATATTAGCCGAGAGGAAACTAATACACACAACACTAGCGGAAAGTCAACCTGCACTGAGAGCTGGCTGCCAGCGCACGTGCACCTCTACCTTTGACCTTTCCCATGAGCAAATCCTTCTGCGAGTTGTAAAGAAAGACAGTAAGAATTCGGAAGATTTCAGACACTCAGTAAAACGGCACCGTGTAAAGTTAAACAGTGGGAAGGAGAAGGGGGAAAATAGCAACTTGCCATCTTGAGTAAACCATGAATTATTTCCAGCTTGTGTTCCGAATCGGAGCCAAACTATCCGGGATGCTACAACACGTGGACATGGCGGAAGGTATTACAAATGTAATATGAACAAACTTCCCGTGGATGCGCGATGTAACCGGGTGTGACCTTACCGCGGGATTTAACGCTTTGGGGGATGATTACGGGGAGTCACATAATATATATATAAACATTCACCTCGACCTGCTTTACGATGAATAGTGTTAAGGTGAATCAGTGATACGGCACTTCGTTAATACAGCAACTCGTTATTACGTCACCATGCTATTATGGTGCACGGACGAGGCCATTAAATGTTTCACAAAACAGGTGTAACTGCAATTGCTCGCCGCTAACGCGGGAAAGGCTACCAGAAACAGCGTGGCTGTGGATGTGTCGTAGACTTGACACCAACAAGGAAGTATATGTGTGTTTGTGAGTGTGTGTAATAGACACAATTAATGTACAACAAGGAAGTATATGTGTGTTTGTGAGTGTGTATAATAAACACAATTAATGTACAAACAAGGAAGTATATGTGAGTTTGTGAGTGTGTATAATACACACAATTAATGTACAAACAAGGAAGTATATGTGCGTTTGTGAGTGTGTGTATAATAGACACAATTAATGTACAAACAAAGAAGTATAAGTTCGTTTATGAGTGTGTACAATAGACACGATTAATGTAGAAACAAGGAAGTATATGTGCGTTTGTGAGCGTGTGTGTATAATACACACGATTAATGTACAAACAAGGAAGTATATTTGCGTTGGTTAGTGTGTATAATACACGCAATATAAGTGCACTTAAAAAGTAATGGTATTAATTTGAGGCATGTACATAAATCAAGTACATGGTAAAAAAATGTTAAATGTGTAATAGAAATAAAGAACAGAACAGGACAGCAAACAATGAGATCACAGAAATAAAGGACATAATATGACAAGCAAAATCTGAGTACACAGAAATTAAGTGCAGAATATGACAAGAAAAAACTGAGATCACAGAAATAAAGTGCAAAATATGACAAGCCAAAACTGGGATCACAGAAATAAAGTGCAGAATATGCCAAGCCAAAACTGGGATCACAGAAATAAAGTACAGAATATGACAAGAAAAAACTGGGATCACAGAAATAAAGTACAGAATATGACAAGCCAAAACTGGGATCACAGAAATAAAGTGCAGAATATGACAAGAAAAAAAACTGAGAACACAGAAATAAAGTACAGAATATGACAAGCAAAGACTGAGATCACAGAAGGAAAAAAAAAAAAAAAAAATCAAAGAAAGGACTGCGACAAACAAATCCTGAAATCACATCAATAAAGAAGAGAATTAAATACCATTTTAGGTGCCTTTTCACGCCTTGCGCTGGTTTTCATACAATGGTATAAGTGCTTGTCATTCAGAAATCAATGGCAAACTACTGTAAAGAATATGCAACACACCTTACGTGCCTAAGAAGCAATGGGCATATGTGGGTTGTCCCATATTTCTACAGATAAAACATGCACAAAGTGGGTGATGTCGTGGGTGTCGAGCTGGCGGCTTTTACTTCAGAAGATATTTGTTGGTACCCATTTTAGGATGGGTCGACATGAGACCCAAGTCAATTCACAATCAATAAATATGGTAAAGCGTCTGATGGGGACCAAGCTCAAGCGCATCGGTACAGCAGCCGTGCGTCTAGCCACTACACTACCGTGACTACGCACAAGACTGACAAGCAAAAGCTGAAATCACTGAAGTAAAAACCAAGATACGAAATGTCATAAAACTGTCATTTACTGCCAATATAGTACCTTGCGGTGTATGGCAGAGGGGTCTTTGAGCCTAAGCTAGTGAGATAGAAATGTAAAATTGAAAATCTCAAAATAATAAGCAAGCGACAAATAAAAATATCAATTTAAACTGTAGAAATGTGATTTCACAGAAAACTACTGGACCCGGTATCACCGACGCTGTTGTTCATGTGGTTATCCAAGCATAACAGGCAGCTTTTGCTTGTCCTGTCTGCATCTTCTTGACGCATCTTCCGTCTGCTGTTGTTTCCGTGGTTATATAACATGCAGTCTATGCTTTCTCATTTCTCTTACTTTCTCCGTTTTTTTTCGTATATCCACGTGAGGAACACAGCTGCACAAGATTCGGCAGCGGATTGCGTCGCGTTGGTTACTTACGGGGTATGTGAGCCGGTCGCTCAGAAAGCAAACTACTGAGCGTAATCTTTCCAAGAACATCAACAACAGCTGAAAAATGCTGGTGTTGACTGCAACGTCCTGAAAGGGATATGCAACTTTAAAAAAACAAACAATTTTCCCTTCACAACCTCCTTTAACTTGATATGTAATACATGTCTGATCCCACATTAACAACTTTTAAGTCATAACTGTGTGTGACACACTCCTGCTTCTCGTATTTCGCTATCCGTTTTTTTTTGGGGGGGGGGGGGGAGGAGGGGGTGTCCAAAGCTACTTTTTATTTGGAAGGTTGTGTACACAAGTTAAAAATAACAAACGATTTCTTTAATACTTCGTCTTTTTAACGATGTATTTATACACACAAAAATAGTGCACCTTTGGAAAAGATGATTAGCTGATTGTTATGTTGTTAATGATAACGACTGCTATTATCATGATAATAACATCGACGATTCACCTGCTGTGATAACATCATGCAGCACAGACGAGAGTGATGGCAAGCTACTTAGTGTCCGCTGGCGTGCATTAGACCGTTACAGATAGTAACCAGTGTATTAACATGGAGACAGACGCGCGCCAGTTGCTTGTGGGTGCGGCTATTGGTGAGTATCTGAAGGGTGAAGACGGGAATCGTCTGGTTGATAGATGGATACACTTGAGACCAGTGGGAATAGATGTCGTATGTGTGCTTACATAATGAGGTTGATAGATGGATATACTTGAGACCAGTGGGAACAGATGTCGTATGTGTGCTTACATAATAAGGTTGATAGATGGATATACTTGAGACCAGTGGGAATAGATGTCGTATGTGTGCTTACATAATAAGGTTGATAGATGGATATACTTGAGACCAGTGGGAATAGATGTCGTATGTGTGCTTACATAATAAGGTTGATAGATGGATACACTTGAGACCAGTGGGAATAGATGTCGTGTGTGTGTTTACATAATAAGGTTGATAGATGGATATACTTGAGACCAGTGGGAATAGATGTCGTGTGTGTGTGTGTTTATATCGACTGGCTGATAAATGGATATTGATTGATTTATTTATTGATTTAGGAACTGACATCACAGCATTCGGGACATTCCCATAAGCTCTCCGTCCCCATCCTCAGAAGCCAGCGAAGAGTTCCAACCCCAATAATACCAGTAGCAATCTAATTATATGTGCGTCTCGCCTTTCCTCTAAGCGTCGAGCATCGGCCAGATCCCCTCGTCACTCCATGCTGTCGCATTCTTGCCAGACCATGGTGATCCATTTGCTCCTCCGAGGTGTACACGTGCTCCCACAAGGCCGCAACCACGTCTGCCTTATCATGCATCAATACTCCACCAAGTTTTGCAGAGCCAGCCAATCTGTCCGCCTGTTCATTCCCCAGCACACCAGCATGCCCCGGAGAAAAGATCCAGACGATGCTTGCCACCCGTGACTTCCGAAGCGAAGCAAGCCACTCTGCACGAAGCTTGCCTGTCCTCACCCTACTCAGCATGCTTTCTGAGTCAGTTACAATCACGATGTGTGTGTGTATCGTATTCTCCATCCAGCGGAAAGCTGCACTGACTGCCTCCACCTCCATTCTTAAGCTAGATGTTGTGGTATCATATGCCAGGCTCTCCTGCACCAAACGTCGACCATTAGCCTTTGTCAAAACACCCCAGGCACTTCTACTACCTCTCAACACCGAACCATCTGTGTAGATAATCATATCACCCTGGTGAGCATTATCCTGAATTAGTTGCTGGATTTCCACTTCCGTGGCCCCTGCTGGCCACTCCCTGCACTCCCGGCTTAATGTGATTATAACTCTCTGCACAAGTCTGACTGCGCCGCTGGCACTCTGACCCACTCCTCTCCTCGCCTAATGTTCTACAAGGGGCACACCTGTCTGATCGTATCCTCCGCCTGAGCCATCCATGATTTCCCTCTTATCAGTCGCTGACCCTTAACTACGTCCAGCGCCTCATGCAACGGGTGATCTGTGTCAGCAGCTACTCTGAGGTATGCCTTCTCTTGCATCACCTTGTGCCTACCAGCAACAGTAGGCAGACCAAGGATGTAACGCATACACACTACTGGGGTGTCTCTGGTGCATCCCAGAATGACCCGCATAGCCTCGTTCTGTATGCGCTCCAATCTCACCAGCTGACTCTTTGAGACAGTGAGCAGTCCTAATTCATAATCAATCGCTGAGAGGATCAAGTTCTGGTATAGTGTGAAAAGCATTCTTTGGTCTATGTCCATTGCAGCCATAGTTTTAAGTGCATTGAGTCCCTTTTGAGACCTTGTCACAACCGTCTCCATATGGTCCTTGAAGGACAGACTCCTGTCAAATGTGATTCCCAGATACTTCAGTTTGTTCTCTCTGTTGAAGCTTCTACCATCTATCGCGAGGCTTGGAACATCAGCTCTCACAATCCTGTTGTCCAGAGGGCACCACAAAACAGCTGCCTTTTCCGAGTGGATGACAGCACCCATTTCAGTGCACCAGTCAATCACATTGTGTACTGTCGCCTGTAGCTCCTGGGCTGTTTGCTCCCTATCTCTCCCCTGCCTATATGCAAGAATATCATCTGCAAATGTTAGTATCCTTCCAACCTCTAGTGCTTCTAGGTTTGCAATTATAAATGGATATACTTGAGACCAGTGGAAATAGATGTCGTGTGTGTGTTTATATCGACTGGTTGATAAATGGATATACTTGAGACCAGCGGGAATAGATGTCGTGTGTGTGTTTACATAATCTGGTTGATAGATGGATATACTTGAGACCAGCCGGAATAGATGTCGTGTGTTTGTTTACATCGACTGGTAGATGGATGGATATACTTGAGACCATCGGGAATATATGTCGTGTGTCTGTTTACATCGACTGGTAGATGGATGGAGACCAGCGATAATAGATGCCGTGTGTGTGTATATATATATATATATATATATATATATATATATATATATATATATATATATATATATATATCACTGTGTGTGTATGAGCGGATGTACACATGTATGTGTATGCGTGCAGATACAACTGCATACCTCCAGACCGATATACATACAGACAGATACACACATATACAGTGAGACAGGGATGTGTGAGACAGAGAAACACACAAACAGGAAGACATTGCGGAAGTATGGATGTTTAAGAGAATCACTTGAATTAGGCAACCGAGAAGACAAACAAACCATCAAGACAACAGACGGAGATTGATAGAAACAAAGACAAGAAAGCAGGGAGACAGACAAATTAGATAACAGAAAAGAGACAGACAGATAGACAGACAAGGTAAGAGGGCAGGCATGAAGAGAGACAGACAGACAGACATACAGACAGACTGGTTTGGGAAGTATACAGATAGTGGAAGAGGAAAGACTAATTAATACAACTGAACATTTAAAAACAAATAAACAATCAACTTAACCGACAATCACAAATAAATTACCATGGAAGATACCAAACAGGGGTGTAATAACATCACTAAACATTCACACTAACGACCTCTAGTGCAGTTACCTCATCGCCTAGGCCAGTGGCCACAAGATGTCAAGACGAAGCTAACGAAAAAGATCGATGAATACAATCCAACTGCAGACCAGGCTCATATCTTTATGATAAATCTATAATTCAAACATTTGTTTTGTTTACAAAGCTCGAAGCGAAAACTCCTCTCTGCACTGAACAGCAAGGCAAGCCAGTATCACCGCAGAAGCATTGATCGCAAATCTAAACAAACACACAGTAAACAGACTGCTGCCCGGTAAAACAAACAAGTTTGCAAACGGCGACTCGCGGCTAATCTAAACTACCACAGCCACACCGTAACACTATATGTTTATTTAATAAGGCGATGACAACAACTCTGTATTCTATTTGTATCAAATGAGAGGTTTGTTTTATCTGACCAGCCTGCGCGATGTGATACCTGGTCGTTCATGTATGTTTATTAGTGGTTGGTGGGGTCTGTCAATGACATTGTGAAGTGATGAATAGATGAGTAGGGATGGGTGTGGTAGGGAGGAGGAAAACGGCATTTACGTATTACGATACTAATTCTTCTCTTTATAATCCATCCCCCCCCCTCCCCCCCCCCCCCAAAAAAAATGTCCTTTCGGAGAACTTTATGGTGAAAAAAGTCGCTTAAAAGTCGACAGGGTCGACTTCATTGCACCGGGTTTTATCCCATATGGCCCAGTCTCTTTCAGCAGCGCGGAAAGCGTCGCACAAAGCACGAACTCCGTAGCTCTAGCGACGACCCACAGGAGTCTCCGAAAAATTTAACTCGTGAACCGAAGGACGCGGCCCGGAATCGAACCCACAACCTTCGGAGCCCGAGTCAAACGGCTTGACCACTTCGCCACAGATGGTGATTTTCTAGGTAACTTTAACATCCAGTACTATGCCATTGTACGTTCACCGACTAGTATGGTCACTGCCAGGAAGGAAAGCAACAATGCCGAGTTTGTTATGATTCGTCAAATCACAGAAGAAGATACAGATTATGGTCGCCACAAGGAAGGGGGACAGACCACAATGCAATATACAATTGAATAGAAATTATCTTAAAAAAGTGAATCGGTACAATAATCTCGGAACAGTCTTAACTTCTGATGGGAGATGCCTTGGAAAGATAAGAACAAGAATCGCCATGGCGATAAATCTTTGCAAGATGGAAAACATACTGACAAATAATAAGATATCATTGCAACAATAAACAGAATGTTGAAGTGCTACGTAGAACTTGTGCTTTTGTATGGATATGAAGCGTGGACAATGAGCAAACAAGTTGAAAATCATCTAATAGCTGTGGAAATATGATTTCATTTACATCCCCGTCGTACATTCGAAATTTCGATGATTAAGTCTAAACGTCGTGGTTCATGTGAATGTCACAGTCTTTTACCTTACTGTAGTCACTGCTGTGACTTCTCCGTGTTTATTGTTATATTTAATTGTATTCATTTGCTGATGAAGGCAAGTCCCCGCAACGTCCTTTCTTTTCCGTATTTGTATACTCTCTTTTATTTTATGTTGCATATTCCTTACAGGACGTTGCAGTCAACACCAGCATTTTCAGCTGCTGTTGATGTACTAGGCAAGTGTTTACGTTCAGTAGTTTGCCATTGCTTCCGGCTCAATACCCCCGTAAGTTACCAGCGCGGCGCGAACTGCTGCCGATTCTCGCAGCTGCTGTTTTCCCTACGTGAATATACGGGATTACGAATAATGTCGCTAAACCCTTGCCAGGGAGACCGGCATTTTTTTGTTTGTTGCATATCCCTTACAGGACGTTGCAGTCAACAACAGCATTTTTCAGCTTCTGTTGATGTACTAGACACGACCGGCTTACATACCTCGTAAGTTACCGACGCAGCGAGAACCACTACCGATTCTCGCGCAGGTTACGTTACTCACGAAAATATACGGCATTACGGAGAAAGACGTTAACTCCTAGGTACTCTAAAGCTGTGTTATTCCGTGCTCTTCTACGCTGTTGACATTACCATGACATTTCTATCCGTTTTATTTTCCAGGTTCGAAGAATAACGCACGCAGCTCATATTTCAGTATTTCTAAAACGAAAATACAAATGTCCTTCCCCCGGCAATAAACAACATAAAGAACGAATATCAATTACAAGCAACGAGCTCAAAACATGAACAGGCATCGGAAACATTGGAAACATGCTGTTGAAAGAGATCCATCACAGCATGTTCTACAGGGCAGCTCGGAAAGCGAATGAAGAGACGCCCATAGGAGTATGTGTGACAACTACATATTTATGGTAAATGTGATAGCAAAAGGATTTTCAACATTCAAACATAGAAACCACCCAATGAAAGGCATATTATTTATCCTTATATATATATATATATATTCATTAAAATATCTCATTTAGACACATGGGTAACATCGGGTAGGAGATGCATCACAGAGACACTGGACAGAATACGACAAGCGAAAATTGCATATTAGAAAATGAACAACCATTGATGATAGCAAAATGTGGAGAAACATGACCGCGCATGCCTGTCGGCAACTGATCACATACACACACACGATCCCACACATACGCACCCACACACACGCACCAACCAACACACTCACACACACGCACCCACACATACCCTCACATATATGCAACCACACACACACATACGCACCCACATACGCATGCACCCACACACATTCGTGTGCACACACATACACATGCACCCACACACATGTAACCATACATAAACACACGCACCCACATAAACAAACGCACCCACACACACACGCGCACCTACGCATACACGTGCGCAGACACGCATCCACCCACAACCAAACACACGCACACACATACACATGCACCCACACACATGCAATCACACATACACACACGCACCCACATACACACGCACCCACACATACAGTACGCACACCCAAACACACTCACCCCCACCCATCCACACCCAAACACACGCACACACATACTCAGAGTGTGGCGGGGTAGCAGATATCCAAAATGAAAGGAGCACAAGGCACCACCTTGACCTTGCTAGCCCGTGGGCTAAAGTGGGCGTGACTAAAGTACCTGGCCAACACTCAGGACTCCGAGGAAAGGCCAGACGGACACGCAATAAAACTGCTATTGGTCCCATTAATATTGGGGCTGTTAGTTAGCTGTTGAAGATGAGGACTGAGCACGTATAAGAATATCCCGAGAGCTTGATGTCAGTTGTTGACTCAATTCAACTCAGTTTACACGCATTGGACCATAATGGCTATAGTGAATTAGTCCTATTTTGTTACAGCCCAGTTGGTAATCGGTAGATGATTTAGTGACTCTCACACCCATGGCTTTTACTTCCCATCAGTTTGCCTGGTTCCTATTGTAAACTGAGTCGACCTGGAAGGCCAGCTCGATTAAACCAAATGTTCGTCACGATAGGTATTCGAACACATCTCCACCGGGTCGGGAGGGCAAAAGTGCTAGACACTGAGCCAAGGCGGCCCGGTACAGACACTGAGCCAAAGCGGCCCGGTACAGACACTGAGCCAAGGCGGCCCGGTACAGACACTGAGCCAAGGCGGCCCGGTACAGACACTGAGCCAAGGCGGCCCGGTACAGACACTGAGCCAAGGCGGCCCGGTACAGACACTGAGCCAAGGCGGCCCGGTACAGACACTGAGCCAAGGCGGCCCGGTACAGACACTGAGCCAAGGCGGCCCGGTACAGACACTGAGCCAAGCCGGCCCGGTACAGACACTGAGCCAAGGCGGCCCGGTACAGACACTGAGCCAGGGCGGCCCGGTACAGACACTGAGCCAAGGCGGCCCGGTACAGACACTGAGCCAAGGCGGCCCGGTACAGACACTGAGCCAAGGCGGCCCGGTACAGACACTGAGCCAAGGCGGCCCGGTACAGACACTGAGCCAAGGCGGCCCCGTACAGACACTGAGCCAAGGCGGCCCAGTACAGACACTGAGCCAAGGCGGCCCCGTACAGACACTAGATTTTATAACCCACACGCTGGTTTGTTGGACATGAAAGTTCACATACACACACAGGCACACAGACATATACATACACACACAGACAGACATGCATACATACACTGGCACACAGACACACATACATGCATACACACACGAGCACAGGCAGACAGTCACACACAGACTCGTACACACATGCATACAGGCACACACATACACACATACACACATACATACACACATACACACATACACACCAGCACCGGGACATACAGTCATACACACGTACGCACGACAGACACACACGCACACTCACGTACAGGGAAGCTGAGGTGCTTCCAAGGCACCATGGCCAGGTTTTACACTGGCCAAGAACTACTAACACAGTGGTTCTCAAACTTTTATGGCCATGCCTCCCTTTATCATATCTTCAGAATGTCATTCCCCCCCCCCCTCCCTTTCGATTTTCCTCCCTATAAATCCTCCCCCCCCCCACCCTTACACAGTATATATATATATATATATATAAATGGAAGCTAAATTTAATAACACAAACTAGAACAAGTCTAGACATCTACATAAAACGTGATTTGCGGGTCTACTTACGTTATAAAACGAATTTCATTAGGGTGAGAAGTACAAAACCGTAAAATTTAGAGGGAAAAACAATATCAAGTAACTGGTTCTTGTATTAATGCGATCTTGAAATAATCTTAATTCCCCCCCCCCCCCTCCCGGAAACTCTAAAATTCCCCCATGGGGGGGGGGGGGGGAGTTTCCCACCGGTTGAGAACCACTGTACTAACACGTCCTAGCTGTGCGTCCTGGGCAACAGGTCCCTTAGGGGTCCTGGCTAACGTTGTAGGATCACTGATTCTTCCGAAGTCGGAGAGTATCTTCCTGCACGGCGAGGAACCACCAATCTGTACACCAATAAGCCAGACATGGGACAACGGATACTCACGCAAACCTCAGTCGGGTATGACATCACACTGATGTTGGACAACAGGACGTCTTCATCTGACATACAGAACTTCGCGCTGGAGTTCACAGCCAGCGAACACAAGCAAGCATTCACGTACACACACACACACACGCATACACACACACACACACACACACAAGCACAAACATAGACAGAGACACACACAAACTCATAGATACTCACACACACAACCAAAGCTGACTTGCGGCAGACGATATATCCAAAGTCTCTCGTTCCCAGAATGCACTGCTACCGCCAACGAAAGTAAGTCGTCAGATCACTGAATAAATAACATTTATCTCGTATTATAAAATTAAACATCATAATAATAAAGTGAATAACATAATAGTTATTCTCATAACATGAACAGACTAATACAAGACTACTAAATAGAATAACATTAATCAATTATAACTTACTGAACGATAAGCAATGCGCTCACATACGAAATGATAAATATAACTTACTAATAACACTTTAAAAATTAATTTCTAAATGTATCACATTTATCAGCAGGGTAGATGTAATACTACAATAATAGTTACGATTTATGTTTTCATACATATTACACACACACACACACACACACACACACACACACACACACACACACACACACACATCACACCACAACCGTTGTAGCTTGAGTGTAGTGAACGCGTTTCAAAAGCCCCCGACAGACCAAGTTGCAGACGATTTGAAAGCAGAGCGTCCTGCGTTGATTTCGATGGTATGGGCGTCAGTCGTTTAGAAATCAATGGTAAACTACATCACATAAAAATTGCCTAGTAGATCCATAACAGCCGCAAAATGCTAGGGTTGATTGCGATGTCTTGTAAAGATAAGGCAGCTAACTTTTATAAAATATATAGAAGAGAATAACAATAAATACTCTCAGAATAACAATAAGTAACATGCAGCACACACATGTAACATGTAACAAGAGAACAGCAACCAGTATGCATGCTGTGTACAGTAATAAACTAAACTGAGTCGACCTTGACTACGAAGACTGCAACAGGCATAATATGACCTTATCTGATCTGAATCAAAGAAATAACAAGTAGCAGTGTCTAAAGTGCCAGTCTCCCTGGCGAAGGTGTTAATGACACTGTTTGTAATCCCGTATACCCGTGTACGAAACACAGCTGTGCGAGATTCGGCAGCGGATCGGGTCGCGTTGGATTATTACAGAAAGGTGTGTGAGCCGGTCGTTCAGAAAGCAATGACAAACCACTGAACGTAAAACTTGCTAAAACATCAACAGCAGCTGAAAAATGTTTTAACTGCTATGTCTTGTAAATAGGATATGCAAAAAACAAATAGTCTAAATTATTTGAACATCAGTAAATGTCACAATAAGTATCAAACATGAGATCACCAATAAAGCTATAAAGAGACCGGGCCCTTACAAGCTCGCCCTGAGTTCATGTTTTAACTATAAATAATAAACTCACAAAAATCAAACGGCTTGGTCATTGATCCTTTTGTTAAAACACCCGCCCTGAGCGTTCTATTTAACACAGAAAACATTCACACACATAGGCGTCTTATTTTGATGTTTTTGTTCTCTTTTCAAGAAGCTAAAAATCTACAGGCTGCTAAGAGAAGCAGTATCTGAAAGTGCCTACGTTATGTGTCAATTTATCAAAAGACCCGTACAAACAACTTAGGGCCTTAATGTCTATATGCCAACACGCTGTGTATGGGAGACAGGTCGGAGTTTCACATCATTTTAGTTCAAGTAGCAAGGCAGTTAGCTTTTCAGGGACAACACAACATGGCTGGTTTTAAAATAGCGCGGTGAAGACGCCACATGAACTGGGTACAACGAAGCACACAAACACTTCACACGGCTTTAGATAATAATGCGGGGTTTTTATTATTTGGAGTACAGATCGAGTTTTAACGCTGAACTAGTTTCAAATAAGTTACTCTCGTTTTTTTTGAGAGCTTTGTAAGGTTGGTTGGCCTTACGTGGACTGGGACAGAATGATGATTTAATTGTGATAGCTTGGTTTGTGAGGCAGTGGGTTTGCGTTTTAATTAATGGACCGTCACTGATTTTGGGGACACGGAGGAGAGTATGTTTGTGGTGATGGAGCTGTGATGTTGTGGTGGTGGAGCTGTGATATTGTGGTGGTGGAGCTGTGATGTTGTGGTGGTGGAGCTGTGATGTTGTGGTGGTGGAGCTGTGATGTTGTGGTGGTGTAGCTGTGATGTTGTGGTGGTGAAGCTGTTATGTTGTGGTGGCGGAACTGTGATTTGGTGGTGGAGCTGTGATGTTGTGGTGGTGGGACTGTGATGTTGCGGTGGTGGAGCTGTGATGTTGTGGTGGTGGAGCTGTGATGTTGTGGTTGTGGAGCTGTGATGTTGTGGTGGTGGAGCTGTCATGTTGTCGTGAAGGAGCTGTGATGTTTTGGCAGGATAGACTGACAGCAAGAGCTAAATTTAGCGTTGGAACTGTGATGTTGTGTTGATGGAGCTGTGATGTTGTGATATGATGATAGACTGACAGCAAGAACTAAATCTGGCATTGGAGCAGTGATGTTGTGTTGACAGAGTTTTGATGTTGTGACATGATAGACTAACAGCGAGAGTTACACGTGGCTTTGGAGCTGTGATGATGTGACAAGAAAGACAGACACACGAAGATCTTAGTTTAGTTTTGGTGCTGTGATGTTGTGACTGTCGTATCAACAGCTAAACCTGGCGTTGGAGCTGTGATGTTGTGATAAGACAAACAAACACATCAGGAGCTAAACTTGGCGTTGAAGCTCTGAAATGTAGCAGCAGTAGGAAGTAATTGACCATTGATGTGGCATGTCGTTAGTCAAATATAACAGTTGGAGGTAATTGACCTTTGATGTTTCATGCCGTCTGTAAAATATAGCAGTTGGAAGGAATTGACTATTGATGTGGCATGGCGCCAGTCAAAAAAAAAAAAAACTAAATTACCGACACTCTACAAGATCTCAAAGTGGAAGAAATCTGGCTCATAACTAACATCATGTCTCTGATACTGCCATAGAGCAGGTTGTTTATGTGAGAGACAGTCAGGTCAGTTAAGTCACAATGTCTGGGACACTGCCATATAGCAGGTTCTTTATGTGAGAGACAGTCAGGTCAGTTAAATCACACTGACTGGGACACTGCCATAGAGCAGATTCTTTATGTGAGAGACAGTCAGGTCAGTTAAGTCACAATGTCTGGGAGTCTGCCATAGAGCAGGTTCTTTATGTGAGAGACAGTCAGGTCAGTTAAGTCACAATGAAGATTTGTAAGGAGTACTAACTGTTGGTAATATCACAAGCTCTGTTGGACGCAAGTTCCACGTCTGCGCTCATCGCTTGCCAAAGTGAGAGAAGATTGGCTATCGATTCCTTCTTGCTCTCATGCCTACAAAATGTGATGGCGTTTTCACATCACAGACTAATAACAGGGAATTGCTCTGGGACAAACGTTATAATGAAGATATGTAACAAGTTAGTTTCGAACGTTATAATGAAAATATGTAAAAAGTTAGTTTCGAAATGTTTCCAAAATTTTCCACAGGACTCATCTTGCATGTTCATTCTGTGTGAGAAATTATAACTAGATAAGATGATATTGGTGCACAACTGTCAATGTCGTGTCTTTGAGAGATAGATGAAGATGATGACGTAAGTATGTGTATGCTTCTGTCTCTTGAAGTGAGGTTTCTCCGAGTGAGATCAGGTTATCGTTTGCTTCATTCCCGGGAAGGTTAACCCTGTCAACAAATGCCCGCAGAAGTAGGATGTGTCGGCCTAACGGCGCAAGAACGCAGCTCTGCTGTAAACAGGCACAACGCAATCACGTCCGGAAAAAAAAACTCCAATGAACGCAGAAGAAGAAGAAGAAGTTTGCTTCATTTATTCTGAGCGGCTGGCCGAGTGGCTGGAATGTCCGATTTTCTTTTGGGACACCAGGATTCGAATCCTCAGTAAGGTGTGGATTTTTTTTTCTGTCAGGGGGGGGGGGGGGGGGGGGGTTGGGGGGTGTGGGGGGGGGGGGGGGGGGGGTGGGGGGGGGGGGGGGGGGGGGGGGGCAAAAAAAGACAAAACCAGAGCCTCTGCACATGCCCCGCCTTTAATTCCTCACGATCAAAGTCACCCCCTCCTCCCCCCCCCCCCCCCCCCCCACCATACACTGCAATGTACTATGTAGGCAGAAAATGTCAGTTTATTCTGAGCATCTTTGTCTTCCCTCTTTGCATTTTTAAACCTAGTTGTTGCGACGATACTGAGTGTTAATTTCCTCTAGAATGTCACACATCCACTGAAATCCGACGATTTTAATCTTATATCTTAGTGCTGCAGATTAAATTATTTATCCTAATTAAATTACTGTACTAACATTCAGAAGAAGTACTTCTGGTCTTTTTCCTGTGTGAAGTACAATGAACGATAACCCTCCGAGAATTTACGACAACGGTTGACTCCCCCTGTTTCCAAGGCGACATATCTGTAACATAGAAGCGCCCAATAAACATGGACACTGCCTTCCTAAACTACCCATGAATAGTCGACACATAGGAGGTAGCACGGTTAAACCAGATATGCAGGTCTAGGGAGGTGGTGGGGGGGGGGGGGGGAGGAAGGTATGAAAGTGGCAACAGAAAGGACTGGAAGTCAACCAACGAGAACGGAGAAAGCGCTACTGGGGTTGTACGGGTGTTTAACTTAGCCGCCACAAAGGAAATGTGAATGAGCTGACAGCAAACCTTGGGCGTCCCGGTGCTGAAGGAGAAGGGGGGAAGACGCTTCGCACCCCCACGTGGGGTTCCCCCCTGGGGTTAGACGGGCGTGTGAGATCTTCTCTTTTGTATAGTTTGTGAGAGACGGCCTTGGGTTGTAGGGTTGTCGCGACGCTAAATGAGGTTGGGAGAGAGGAAGGAGGGACAGTGGGAGGGAATCTGTGAGGAAGAGACGGGACACAGATAGAGTAGAGAGAGAGAGAGAGAGAGAGAGAGAGAGAGAGAGAGATAGAGAGACGGAAAGAGACACAGAGAGACACAGACGAAAAGAGACAGATACACAGAGAGGCACAGAGATAGACATAAACAGAACACAGAGACAGAGAGATATAGAGAGACTCGAGAAAGACAGAGAGAAATAGAGAGAGATAGAGAGCAAGACAGAGAGAAATATAGAGAGACAACTAGACAGAGAGAACGTCCCTTGTATATTTATACATAAGCAACACTCTGCTGGATCACCCCACAAGCATAACGTGCTTCCTTATGATAAAAGAGACTGTGCCACTATGGATGTGTTCGGAGTACAATGTACAATGGAAAGTCTATAGTAGCGCATTTATAATACTAGATTAGTGCATATATAACTCGTGATTCATTCATTCAGTAGCATGTCCTTTGCAGAACCTCGCTCCCATTACAACCTTTGCAAAATCCCTCGATCATAAGCAAGATGTCCCACGTCCGATACACCAATCTGGAGATCATCCGCCACATCCTGCACCCATCTTATCTTTGGCCTTCCTCTTCCTCTCTTCCCAGGCATATACCCCTCCATTATTGTTCTCTCCAAACTTTCGTGACTTTTCAACTGACCAAAATATTTCAATTTTCTTTGTTTTGTCGTCTTTAATAGCCAACTTTCTTCAATATTCAGCTCTTGGAGTATTAATGCATTTGTTCTTTTCTTTATCCAAGATATTCTTAGAACTCGTCTTTACCATTTATATTCAAAGGCATTTATGGGATGTTCAGATTGTTTAGTAAGTGTCCTGGTCTCAAGGCGCAGGTTGCAATGGGAAAGATGCATGCTCTTAAAAATCTAATTTTTGTAGTTCTGTCTGTCCCACTCCATAATTTATTCAGTTGTGATTAGCGCATCTATAATACCAGATTAGTGCATTTATAACACCAGATTAGCGCATTTATAACACATAATTAGCGCATTTATAACTCGTGATTAGTGCATCTATAACACTAGATTAGTGCATTTATATCATCAGATTTGTGCATTTATAACACCAGATTAGTGTATTTATAACATCAGATTAGTGCATTTATAACACCAGATTAGTGCATTTATAACACCAGATTAGTGCATATATAACACCAGATTAGTTCATTTATAACACCAGATTAGTGCATTTATAACACCAGATTAGTTCATTTATAACACCAGATTAGTGCATTTATAACACCAGATTAGTGCATTTATAACACCAGATTAGTGCATTTTTAACCGGCCCTGTGGCTTAGTCGATAGTGAGACTGCGCGACACAGTGACACCGAGGGTTTGAAATCAGCCACGAACTATTTGAAAGCAGACCCTTTGCGTTGAATTCGATGGTATGAGGCGCCGGCTGTTCATAAAACATTGAAAAACTACCCAACTAACATTGTCTAGTAAATCACAAAATGTCAATAAATGCTGGGGTTGGCCGCAACGTCCTGTAAAGGACATGAGATAAACATTAAATGCATATATAGTCTCTCCTCTTCTACACTTGAATGTGGCCTGCCTACGATTTTGTTACATGTGGATAACAGAAATGTGTTACCTATCACACACACACACACACACACACACACACACACACACACACACACACACCATAGAGACATCCCCCCCCCCCACATACACAAACACACACACACACGCACCCCTCGAATGAAAAACTGCATCTCGGGATCAGCATGATAGATGACTCTATTCAGCTGAAGCTAGAGCGTGAAGCGGAACTGGAATGCTCAACCCAATTGTTCTAATTGAGAGCAGCGTCGTCAACCGGTTGATGACATGTTTGTACAACAGATGACAGGCAAAACAAACATGGCTGACGACGCCAGCGACGGCGGTGGCTGAGACTGTACGTGGTTGCTCATGTGTGAGGGCGGAACCGTTTACCCAGAGAAACATCTGCCGCGTACCTTTGGGATTGCGTGCACGGTGTGGGAGACTAGATACACGATCATTGTCTGAGAGAATGGTGCAGCAGAGAGTGACCAGCTGATCTGGCCGACACTCAGTTCTCCGAGGTAAGGCCAGACAAATATATAGTCAGATTGCAGCTGTTAGTGTTAGTATTGGGACTCTACGCTTGTTGTTGAAGATGAGGACGGAACATGCATGGGAATGTCTAGAGTGTTACGATGTCCATTATTGACTTAACTCAACATCTGCTGCTGGTGTATTTCTCCAAGGTTGACGCCAAAGCTGCCAGGTCTGTGTCAGCGTCAAAATATTGTTACGGAGGTCGTTAAAAACAAAATCCAATTCGTTAAAAACAAAATCCAATTCGTTAAAAACAAGATCCAATTCGTTAAATACAAAATCCAATTCGTTAAAAACAAAATACCGTTCGTTAAAAACAAAATCCGGTTCGTTAATGATAAAATCCACAAGTGGAATTTCCTGCTAGATTTAATCAAAGGTGGTTTAAACCCTGCTGGCTACAAAAGAGCATTGCTTCTGTTCCATTGTCGTTTTCAGAACGAAATAGGAAGACAATAAGACAATGAACATATGGAAGAAAACAATGTTGATTACACTTGTTTTTGTTTTTGTTTTGTTAGCTCGGTCGCTTTGAACCCAAGATCAGCTTGAGTTACACGAGTTACTATACTTCTGGTGCCCAGGACTGATTTTTGCGTACGGATTAGCTTTCCCTATTACCAGTGTCCCTCGCCACCAGGCGAACCAGTCTGAGGTACTTGTAGTTTACGTCGGCAAGTCAAATACGAAAAGTCAACATTTTAGACAACTGATCGTAGGGGGTTGAACCACTACCTCGGCATCAGCACACCGGAAGTTTAATAGCGAGCGCTCGTATCCAATCGATCATGCTGACTTCCCATTTTGAGGTACTTGTAATTGACGTCCCCAAGTCAAGGACGAGAAGTAAACATTATACCCCAACTTTTCATCTAAACTCTATATGCACATCCAATCTCTATCTGTATATCCAATCACTATCTGTACATCTTCTTCTTCGTTCATCCGGAGTTTTTTTCCGGACGTGATTGCGTTGTGCCTGTCCACAGCAGAGCTGCGTTCTTGCGCCGTTAGGCCGACACATCCGACTTCTGCGGGCATTTGTTGACCGGGTTAACCTTCCCGGATCTGTACATCTAATCTCTATTGTGCATATAATCTCTATATGTACATTTAATCTCTGTAAATCTAATATATATCTGTACATCCAATCTCAGTCTGAACACCTAATCTCTATTGCTACACCTAATCTCTATTTATACACTTAATCTCTATCTGTACAACTAATCTATATCTGTACACCTAATCTCTATATGTACACCTAATCTCTATATGGGACATCTAATCTCCATCTGTACACCTAATCACAATCAAGCAACACTGCGTGTCTTGCAGGACGTTGTCGTCAACGCCAGGTGGTTTCCCTGGACAGTTTAACATTGAGCAGCATCCCATTGCCTTCTGAACAAGAAATCAACGTTAAAATCCAACCGACACTCGTGTAGAACACACCCATCACAACCGTCAGCGCACAGGAAGTTTAACCTCGAGCGGAATAAACCTCTCGGCCACGCTGGCTCCTCTAATCACCACACATACATCTATTCACCACACATACATCCAATTACCACACATACATCCAATCACCACACATACATCTAATCACCACACATACATCCAATCACCACACATACATCCAATCACCACACATACATCTAATCACCACACATACATCCAATCACACCCTCCGTACATCGAATCACCACATATAAATCCAATCGCCACACATATATCCAATCACACCCTCCGTACAACCAATCACCACACATACATCCAATCGCCACACATACATCCAATCGCCACACATACATCCAATCACCACACATACATCCAATCACCACACATACATCCAATCACACCCTCCGTACATCCAATCACCACAAATAAATCCAATCACCACACATACATCCAATCACACCCTTCGTACATCCATTCACCACACATACATCCAATCACCACACATACATCCAATCACCACACATACATCCAATCACACTCTCCGTACATCCAATCACCACACATACATCCAATCACCGCACATACATCCAATCACCACACATACATCCAATCACACTCTCCGTACATCCAATCACCACACATACATCCAATCACACCCTCCGTAATCTAATCACCACACATACATCCAATCACACCCTCCGTACATCCAATCATTACACTTACATCAAATCACCACACTTACATCCAACCACCACACATACATCCAATCACACTCTCCGTACATCCAATCACCACACATACATCCAGTCACACCCTCCGTACATCTAATCATCACACATACATACAATCACACCCTCCGTACATCCAATCACCACACATACATTCCAATCACACTCTCTGTACATCCAATCACCACACATACATCCAATCACCACACATACATCCAATCACTACACATATATCCAATCACACTCTCCGTACATCCAATCACCACACATACATCCTATCACCACACATATATCCAATCACACCCTCCGTACATCCAATCACCACACATACATCCAATCACCACACATACATCCAATCACCACACATACATCCAATAACCACACATACATCCAACCACACTCTCTATACATCTAATCACTATCTGCACCAAGTACCTCCAACCTCACCACTCATGTTTCCAATCTGAACTTAATCTTAACGGGTATCTAAACACCGCTGTCCTCTCTCCCTTCCTCCCTCCCCAGCCAGAGCACCCTGTAACACATGCCGCCCTCCCGCCAGCGACAACCAGAAAATTAGGGTGGTTGTCAACTAAAGCACCCGGCTCTGTTCCTTGCCTCATTTGATTGGTCCCCCAACCCGACGGCACCCAGCGCCGGGCTGGCCGTTGGCAGACACCCGATCAATTTACTGACTGCCACGGAGGGCGGTGGAAGGGGGGGGGGCACAGAGGGGACAATAGAGAAGACAGACAGACACAGGGGTGTCCCTCAAGCTAATTTGGAGAGAACTGAGCTGTTTTAGTAGCTGGGTCGACTTGTGTCTGTGAGGGAGAGAGAGGGAGAGGGAGGGCGTGGAGTAGGAGGGATATAGACCTGGGGATGGGATGCGGGTGAAATGAGAAAGGCGATGAAAGTTAGAAGGAAAGTAGGCGTCACTGAGTAAGGAAAGAGTGAGAGAGAAAGAGGTGGAAGGAGATAAAGCAGGGGGAGTTGTGAGAGAAACAAGAGAAGGGAGACAAAGATAGGAGCAGAAATATAACTGTGAGAGATGGATAGGCGAGAATGAAAAAAGATTAAAGCGGCAAGAGAAATGAGAGAGAGACTGAATGGTTCGATGTGCAATGAGGATAATCTGTCGACTAACTAACTAACTAACTAAGGTCCACTTCACCAGGGCCGCACAGGGTCCACTCATCATCGAGCAAGCTGAACCACAGGCCAGTCCTCCACTGACTACTTCTAATATGTTCCTGTTACTTATCATGTTCCTGTTGCCTACCATGTTCCTGTCACCTACCATATTCCGGTTACCTACCATGTTCCTGTTACCTACCATGTTCCTGTTACCTACCATGTTCCTGTTACCTACCATGTTCCTGTTACCTACCATGTTCCGGTTACCTACTATGTTCCGGTTACCTACTATGTTCCTGTTACCTACCATGTTCCTGTTACCTACCATGTTCCGGTTACCTACTATGTTCCTGTTACCTACCATGTTCCTGTTACCTACTATGTTATTGTTACCTACCATGTTCCTGTTACCTACCATGTTCCTGTTACCTACTATGTTATTGTTACCTACCATGTTCCCGTTACCTACTTTGTTCCTGTTACTTACTATGTTATTGTTACCTACCATGTTCCTGTTACCTACCATGTTCCTGTTACCTACCATGTTCCGGTTACCTACTATGTTCCTGTTACCTACCATGTTCCTGTTACCTACTATGTTATTGTTACCTACCATGTTCCTGTTACCTACCATGTTCCTGTTACCTACTATGTTATTGTTACCTACCATGTTCCCGTTACCTACTTTGTTCCTGTTACCTACCATGTTCCTGTTACCTACTATGTTATTGTTACCTACCATGTTCATGTTACCTACCATGTTCCTGTTACCTACTATGTTATTGTTACCTAATATGTTCCCGTTACCAACCATGTTCCCGTTACCTACTATGTTATTGTTACCTACCATGTTCCTGTTACCTACCATGTTCCTGTTACCTACTATGTTATTGTTACCTACCATGTTCCCGTTACCTACTTTGTTCCTGTTACCTACTATGTTATTGTTACCTACCATGTTCCTGTTACCTACCATGTTCCGGTTACCTACTATGTTCCTGTTACCTACCATGTTCCTGTTACCTACTATGTTATTGTTACCTACCATGTTCCTGTTACCTACCATGTTCCTGTTACCTACTATGTTATTGTTACCTACCATGTTCCCGTTACCTACTTTGTTCCTGTTACCTACTATGTTATTGTTACCTACCATGTTCCTGTTACCTACCATGTTCCTGTTACCTACCATGTTCCGGTTACCTACTATGTTCCTGTTACCTACCATGTTATTGTTACCTACCATGTTCCTGTTACCTACTATGTTCCTGTTACCTACCATGTTATTGTTACCTACCATGTTCCTGTTACCTACCATGTTCCTGTTACCTACTATGTTATTGTTACCTACCATGTTCATGTTACCTACCATGTTCCTGTTACCTACTATGTTATTGTTACCTAATATGTTCCCGTTACCAACCATGTTCCCGTTACCTACTATGTTATTGTTACCTACCATGTTCCCGTTACCTACCATGTTCCTGTTATCTACCATGTTCCTGTTACCTACCATGTTCCTGTTACCTACCATGTTCCTGTTACCTACCATGTTCCTGTTACCTACCATGTTCCTGTTATCCTACCATGTTCCTATTACCTACCATGTTCCTGTTACCTACAATGTTCCTGTCACCTACCATGTTCCGGTTACCAACTATGTTCCTGCTACCTACCATGTTCCGGTTACCTACTATGTTCCTGTTACCTACCATGTTCCTGTTACCTGCTATGTTATTGTTACCTGCCATGTTATTGTTACCTACCATGTTCCTGTTACCTACCATGTTCCCGTTACCTACTTTGTTCCCGTTACCTACCATGTTCCTGTTACCTACCATGTTCCTGTTACCTACCATGTTCCTGTTACCTACTATGTTATTGTTACCTACTATGTTCCCGTTACCTACCATGTTCCTGTTACCTACCATGTTCCCGTTACCTACTATGTTATTGTTACCTACCATGTTCCCGTTACCTACCATGTTCCCGTTACCTACCATGTTATTGTTACCTACCATGTTCCCGTTACCTACCATGTTCCCGTTAGCTACTATGTTATTGTTACCTACCATGTTCCCGTTACCTACCATGTTCCTATTACCTACCATGTTCCTGTTACCTACCATGTTCATGATACCTACCATGTTCCCGTTACCTACCATGTTCCTGTTACCTACCATGTTCCTATTACCTACCATGTTCCTGTTACCTACCATGTTCCTGTTACCTACTATGTTCCTGTTACCTACCATGTTCCCGTTACCTACCATGTTCCTGTTACCTACCATGTTCCTGTTACCTACTATGTTATTGTTACCTACCATGTTCCCGTTACCTACCATGTTCCCGTTACCTACTATGTTATTGTTACCTACCATGTTCCTGTTACCTACCATGTTCCTATTACCTACCATGTTCCTGTTACCTACCATGTTCCTGTTACCTACCATGTTCCTCTTACCTTCTATGTTATTGTTACCTACCATGTTCCTGTTACCTACCATGTTCCTGTTACCTACCATGTTCCTGTTTTCTTCTATGTTATTGTTACCTACCATGTTCCTGTTACCTTCCATGTTCCTGTTGTCTACTGTTATCTATTAAAGACATACTTTATGCTAGGCGGGACGACCACAGCGTGGACATGTTGATGATGACGACGACAAGAACGGCGACTAGACAGCTGGGATGATAATGATGCATATAAATCTACCACCTACACAATAGCGTTTTCACTAAATACTAAAACATACACTAAACAATACAACATTCACTAAAACATTGCGCTACACTAAACAATAGTACACATACTAAACAATAGCACACACACACACTAAACAATAACACATACACTAAACAATAACACACACACTAAACAATAACACATACACTAAACAATAACACACACACTAAACAATAACACATACACTAAACAATAGCACATATACTATATAATTGCGTACACACTAAATAATAAAACATATACTAGACAATAACAAATACACTAAACAATAACACATACACTAAACAATGACACACACACACAATAACACATATACTAAACAATAACACATACACTAAACAATAACACATACGCTAAACAATAGCATACACACTAAACAATTGCACGTACACTAAACAATATCACATATACTAAAGAATTCCACATACACTAAACAATTGCACATACATTAAGCATTAGCACATTCACTAAAGAGTATCAAAAGAATTGCACACACACTTAGCAATAACACATACACTAAACAATAGCATGTACACTAAACAATAACACATACACTAAACAATAACACATACACTAAACAATAACACATACATTAAACAATAACACATACACTAAACAATAACACATACACTAAACAATAGCACGTTCACTAAACAATAACACATATACTAAATGGTAACACACACGTTGAATAATAACTAATAACACACGCACATAATAGCGTAGACTAGAAAACAGTAGCACATTCACTAAACGATAGCACACACACTAAACAATAAAATATACATAGCACACAGTTAGACCACACAAGCTACAGGCACATAAAGAACAATTATACTTTAAGCCGGCGAAATATCAGCACAAAATATACAACCCACACTAAACACCTCGACAATAGGTAGGAAAATCAACAACTACACAAAATGACAGGCGCTGCGACAGACGCAACCATAAAAGCCACAGGCGGGAACAACACAAGATCAATACTTACAGATGAATGCAATCACCCGATGTAGGGCGTCTGCGATAGCCACACGTCGGTACAGTACCAATCGGCCGGTTTACTCACTACAGAAACTCAACAGTAAGTCCCGCGCACACGAATAACATAATATGGCGACACTAAGTTTCCATAGACGCGCGGGGAAACTTAAAAACGTGGAAATAGACAACATAATCCTAGGATAGTTGGATCATATCCTGAACGCAGGCTAAGTCAACATTATTCTATTATCTCCCTTTGCCCCACTCACTTCCCTTTTCATCATAATTCCCACAGTGTTCCCCACATTAACTCCCCTTCTCTTCTGCTCACTCAAATCGCACGCATAAAGAAGGACGGCCGGGCCTTTCCCCCGCTCACCGCATCTGCGCTAATCATAAAAATGGCGAAAGCCAGGGTCGCTGTCTGCCTTCAGATTTCAACAGTTTGGCAGTCTAGCTGGCCTGGTGTGTTTTTATTCTCTCCTCTCTTGTAGTTTTCTGTTTCCTCACTTCTTTTAGCGATGGCCGTTTGTAGGACATTTGCGCATGATTGGGTGGTCGAGCTCCGCACACGGACTGAGCTGTCATTGGCAGTAGGATACAAAGGTGGCAACACCTAGATATGTGGACACTTTCACGGGCAGACTGACTGATGGGCAGACCGATGGGTGGAGAGGCAGACAGTTAGACAGACCGACATACAGATGTGTTGACAGGTAGGTGGAGAGACTGGCAGACAGAAAGACAACAAACGGACAGACAAATAGACGGACAAACAGATGCGTAGACAGGTAGGTAGAGAGGCTGACAGACAGAAAGACAGATAGCAGACAGACATAAGCGTACCGGAAATGTACTAGCTAGTTCTGTTCTTCTTTCTTCCACGGTGAAGGCAATATATATATATATATATATATATATATATATATATATATATATATATATATATATATATATATATCTGTGTGTGTGTGCGCGCGCGCGCGTGCGTGCGTGTGCGATAATATTAGTTGCGTATCCTTTAACAGGATTTCGCAATCAACCCCCGTAATTTGTGGCAGTGTGGGATTTACTACACAATGTTTACGTTCAGTAGCTTGCCATTGCATTCTGAACGACCGACACTCGTATCATCGAAACCAACGCAAGGCGGTCTGCTGACAAACAGTCTACAGCTGATTGCGAACCCTGGGCTCTGTGTGTCAGGAGGTTGTAAAATGTGCTCCCCGCCCCTTGGATACAGCGCCGACTACACAGGTATGTTACATCGAACCTATCCCGCTGTATGACAGTCAATCGAGTAGTGTGAAGTAACAAACCAGGAAGCCCATGGCGACTGCTCGGGTTCCTAAGACGAATGTTTCGAATACCTGCGACACTCACAGTAACTAACAACTGATTGCTTGGAAGGGGCTAACGAAACTAGAACATTGTATACACATATAAGAAAGAGACGAAAATGGGTTAATGAAACTAGAACATTATATACACATATAAAAAAGAGACAAGCAAAGACTATAGAATCTAGAATCTAGAATATTATATACACCTATAAGTAAGAGACAAATAAAGGCTAACGAATCTAGAACATTATAAACATCTATAAGAAATAGACATACATAGGCTAATGAACATAGAACATTATATACCTATAAGAAATAGACCCAAAAAAAAAAACTAGAACATTATATACCTATAAGAAAGAAACGAACATAGGCAAAAGAAAGTAGAAATATTCTGATATCCGCTGTATACCTTGTTGACCTTGAAGCCCTGACCAAAACAAAATGAGTCCACGATTATTATTACTGTATTATTATTGTTTCGACGATAACAACAATTCTGATAATAATAATGATTAATGATGATAGTGAATATACTAAGCCGTCTGTGTAACCGACACATCGTTCATCTTAACATTGGTCCACACTGCCCATCTCAGAAAGTTTTCCCTTTGGGCAACTTTTATCTCCCAACTCAACAAGATGCGACGGGCAGTAGTAACATCAACATTAATCCACTGAGCACCAGCGGAAGCTCCGAAAGAAAATCGCCACCACACGGCCAGGAAAGCACAGCCTCCTTGTTTGCTCAGAGCAACTGGGAATAACTCCACATCCGCACAGTGAGATCGCCACAGCTTATGAAGAGTGCCCAGGACGCTTTGAATAGCCGCAGCAAATCAATCAGAGAGTTGAAGTCTCCGAGCCGTTTTAGACATGATTTCATTTTGAAGACAATGAGCATTCTTCTCCGTCTTATTTCTGCACATCTTGTGCTGTCCGCCTTTCTCTTTCGTTGTTTGGTTTACATTGTGTCCATTTTGTCGGTGGTGCTGTATAAGTTGATGTTGTCATTTTGTCTCTGTCTTCTACAGAATGTCGGTGATGCTGTATAAGTTGATGTTGTCATTTTGTCTCTGTCTTCTACAGAATGTCGGTGGTGCTGTATAAGTTGATGTTGTCATTTTGTCTTTGTCTTCTACAGAATGTCGGTGGTGCTGTATAAGTTGATGTTGTCATTTTGTCTCTGTCTTCTACAGAATGTCGGTGGTGCTGTATAAGTTGATGTTGTCATTTTGTCTCTTTCTGCTACAAAAGAAGAAGAAGAAGAAGAAGAAGAAGAAGGAGGAGGAGGAGGAGGAGGAGGAGGAGACAGCTCACTAATACTCATTCGGTTACAACTATAACATACAGACAATATATGAATATATGTATGCCCTAGAAAAGCTGTGTAGGTTAGAATTCACTGAATCACGTCTTGTGGCACAAACCTTAGTCTCTCTCAGCATAGCAGCAAAAAGCCTGCCGAACATCTTGTACACGGATCCCCATTGCCCCGGCGCCCTCTTCTTTCGTCTCCGATGAAACTGTACTCGGGAACCAGAATGACTAAGTCTGGACACGAACCCACGACTTTATGAGCACAAAGCAGAAGGCTTAAACACCCCCCACCACTACCTCCCAGGTTATCAGTACAGGCATTGTTGGTATGTCTGGTTATCCGAAAATGCATAAATACATCACCGGCCCGCCACAAGTACTTTTGACTGTCAATAAGTACATCAATGAATCTCAAAATGACCACTAAACATTACATGAAAAAAATGTACAATGGGCCGTCTGAAACGACATAAATAAATATACAAATGAATGTCATTAAGTACATAAATACATATGCAGCCGACCAGTACAAAAAAGTACATAAATAAATCTACAAATAGCCATCCATAAATGCACAAATCAATTAACAAGTGACCCAATAAGTACATACATAAATCTATAATTGACCACCAAAAATGTATACACGTACATCTACATTTATCCGTCCAAATGACACAAATAAATACAAAACTGACCGTCAATAACTAGATAAATAAATCTGCAAGCAGCCTTCCAACGCGATTTAAATAAAACAACAACTGCTTTTCAAAAGTGCCTTAAATAAATCTACAGCTCGCCTTTCAAAAGTACCGTAAACATATCTATTGCGAGCCTTCCAAAAGTACGTTAATAAATCTATATGGCCGTTTCCAAATAGGTAAAGACATCTACAACCGACCGTCCAAACGTACATAAACATAAATGATTAGCTTCCGTGCAAAAATACCGTCGCGTAAACACGTACATCTACAGTTGGCCATGAAAAAGTGTCGTACTATAAATACATCTACACAAGACAGCCCAAAAGTACCGTAAACAGATCTACAGCTGGCCGATAAAAAGAACATATAGAAATCTTCACCTAGCTCTTTGTAAGTACATAAACACATTCACAACTAACTAGCCATTCACAAGTACATCAATACACGAAAAGCTAGCTGTTTTAAGTCCATAAATACGACATCTACAACTAACTAGCCGTTTAAAAGTACATTAACAAACACACAGCGAGCCGTTGATATACACATGAACCAGGACTCAGTACATCTCCCTGTACTATTGACATCAGTATTACAGGATAGACCATGAGGATTATTTCAGCAAAAATCAGAGAGTATATTTACGTGTTTGTGAGGAAAGTTGAAAGAAAATGCGCTCTCAGATAACGAACCTAATTACAACACTCCAAATCAGATGCGGAGATAACTGGAGGGTGGATAGAGTTGTCGCTGCTGTTTATTTCGGTGAATTTATCCGTGGCGTTTATTTGTGTCTTCATAAACGGCTGAGATTTTAAATACATCTGTATATATTTGTCTACCAACTGCCAGAAGTGTGGATTTTTGTACAAAAAAAAAAAAAGGATTTAAAAGACAAGTGAATCGACTTATGCACCGAGCAAAGTATCAGTTTGTACATGCTTATCTGCTTTAAACATATACATTGTGGGTGTTTTCTTTTTTCTTTTACACAATTGTCGGTAGCCAGTGAGAGGTTTTTTAGGGTAGAGGTATACAGTTTATTTCCCCTGAGAATCAAATAATTTCAAGCCGTTTTATATACGCCTGTGATGAACGAAAGCAGTACAGATCTCCAAGTCGAAGCTCAACAATCTAACTTCTCGGCCAACGATACTGTCTGTCTGTTATCAGCCCAGGTCTACAGTTTCACGTGAGAGAACTTACACCTGGAGGAGGTCACGTGGCCCTGGTTATCAGGCGCCGTGACACCCGTGTACAGGTGAAAGGGAACTTCCATTTGATTGGGTTTGGCGACAGTCTTTAAAAAATACACCAGGAGAGAAGCTGTCAGCACGTTAAACCTTCCAGCCTCTGGAGAGAATGTGTCAGCACGCTAAACCTTCAGCCTCTGGGGAGAAAGTTTCAGTGCGTTAACATTTCCAGCAACTGGAGAGAAGGTTTCAGTGCGTTAACATTTCCAGCCTCTGGAGAGAAGGTTTCAGTGCGTTAACATTTCCAGCCTCTGGAGAGAAGGTGTCAGCATGTTAAACCTCCAGCCTCTGGAGAGAAGATGTCAGTGCGTTAAACCTTCCAGCCTCTGGAGAGAAGATGTCAGTGCGTTAAACCTTCCAGTCTCTGGAGAGAAGATGTCAGTGCGTTAAATCTTCCAGCCTCTGGAGAGAAGATGTCAGCATGTTAAACCTTCCAGCCTCTGGAGAGGAGGTGTCAGCACGTTAAACCTTCCAGCCTCTTGGGGGAAAAAAATTCTAACATCAAACACTATCATCGTCATCATCATGTGTCATGCCGATAAGCATGGGAGGTAGTGTTTTCGCCATCTCACACGATCACCAGAGTCGTGGATCAGTATTCTGTGTTTTTGTCTCCATTAAACCATTTGGCCAGGCCATCTAGATATTTATCTCTCTGCCTTCCACTTGTTTCGACAAACATTTGCCAGTTGTCACCAAGATATCATGTTTATTTATTCTCATAGCGTGCCCAAAAGATCTTGACTGCCCACGTTTAATTTCTCCAATCAGTTTAAGGTTTTCATTTGTTTCTTGTAGAACATGCTTATTGGTTTTTCTGTCTGTCCATTGATTTCTTTGCATTTTCATCAGAAACCACACTTCCACTGCAATTAGATGTCTCTCACCCGGTGCGCTCACTGTCCACATTTCACATCCTTACAATATTACGGGTTCATTGTAGCATTTCAACACCGATATAAGGACACGTGTTATCTGCATACACTTCTGTCTGTTCTTCTGTCTGTCTGCCGGTTCATCTATATATCTATGCGTTCATCATGCAATCCATTTATATGTCTATGTATCCATCCATCCATCTATCAATCCATCCATGCATTCATTCATTCATCCATCCATCTATCCATCCATCCATCCATCTACCCACCTACCTACCTACCTGCCTGCCTGCGTGCCTGGCTGCCTGTCTGCCTGCCTGCCTGCCTGCCTGTCTGTCTGTCTGTCTGTCTGTCTGTCTGTCTGTCTGTCTGTCTGATGTCTGTCTGTCTGATGTCTGTCTGTCTGTCTGTCCGTCCGTCCGCCCGTCCGCCCACCCGCCCGCCCATCCGCCTGTCTGTCTGTCTGTCTGTCTGTCTGTCGACCTATAGATCGATCGGTTTGTCTGTCTGTTTATTTCTCTGTCTGTCTTTTTGTCTATTTATCTAATCTAGCCTAAGCTGTTTGTCTGTTTGTTCGTAGACCCCTTTGTCTGTATATTTGTCTGCCTGTTCTACCTTTCGTTCACCCCTCACCGTGTCTGTCTATCAATCCAAACTATTTCAGTTCAGGAACATACATTCCGAGAATCAACAACGCCCTATAACTCTGACACACAAAGGAACAAACAAATATGCCCAAACAAATTAAGAAAAACGCAAACACAATGGCAATCAGTTTCAAAGAGAAGCATAAAGTCGCCTATTCTCATTACCCATTGGCCCGATTAACGACCTTCCTTGCAGAGCTTTATGGTTTCGCACATTTATGATAGCCCTGGCGGTGAGGTTAATCAATAGCATTAGACAGCATCTTTGCCTTCATATCTGTGCGGTTGTGAAATTACAACACTGCTCAATTTTATGGACTGTTGCCAAATCGAGTGCGGGAGTGTGTGTGTATGGGATGTTGCTATGTGGGGTTTCTGTATGTGAGTGTAGCTACGTCTTGTGTGGCTGTGTGAGATGGGGAGTTTCAAGTGTGTGGTGGTTAGTGCTCTTGTCCGACCTAATATAGGCCTTGGTTTGGATCTGCAATTGAAGAAGAGCTTTATTGTTAGGTACATCGCGAGGAGCTGTGTAGAGGGTAGTTATGTGTGGGTTAGGTTAGTGGGTGTAACTAAATAGGTGGCTGCCTGGGGCCTCTGTGACGAGGTGGTTGAATCGCCTGCCTCGCGCTGCGAAGATCCTTGTTTCTTGATGGGCTCTGGTATTTGGTTCATGAGTGCAGTTTTCTCTGAAACTCCGGAGGGTCGTCGCTGGAGCTACGGAGTTCGTGCTCAGTGGACTTTTCTGCTCAGCATAACGAACGAACGAACGAACGAATGGACGAACGGAGTTTATTTTCAAAGGGTAACAAATTGGGCACGCAGGCCCGTCTTACATTCGGCCCTTCTAATCACTCATCTTTCCGGCTTCAATAATGCATAATACATTTACATAGGAAAAAAAAACATTGTCAAATGAATGTTGTAAACATAAACAATGCACATTGCCATGTTATGAGACACATACTCTCACCACCCACCCATCCCCACCCAACCACACACACCCCCAGGCACACACACATCCCTCACTCATCCCCCCATCACCCACCCACACATCCCACACCCACACCCTCACCTACACACATCTCCCCAAACACACACACACACACATCTCCCACCCACCACACAGCCAAAACACACATCAAGAACCTACCCACACACAAAACTAGCACCCACCCACATATCCCCCACTTTCACACATCCCTTACCCACACAATCTCCCCCCACCCACCCACACATCCCGTGCTACAGAAAGAGACCGAGCCAAATGGGATGAAACCCGGGGCAGTGAAGTCGGTCCTCTCGTCTTTATATCCCCTTGTTGTACCTTGGGGGAGTGGCTATATGTGGTTTAGCTACATGTGGTTTAGTTACATGTGGTTTAGCTATATGTGGTTTATTGGTTTAGCAATATTTGGTGTAGTGGTTTAGCTATAAGATTTCGGCTATCTGTTATTTGGCTGTATATGGTTTAGCTATATGTGGTTTAGTGATTTAGCTATATGTGATTTAGCTGTATTTGGTTTAGCTATATATGGTTTAGCTATATATGGTTTAGTGGTTTATCTTTATATGGTTTAGCTACATGTGGTTTAGCTATATGTGGTTTAGCTATTTGTGGTTTAGCTATGTATGGTTAAGCTATATGTGGTTTATTCATTTCTCGGTCTCCATTGTATTCTTTGCATGTCCCCGTGATGCCTCATTCTTACTGCTATTCGATGTTTCTCAGCTTGTCAGCATAGTGTCCATGTTTCGCACGCATACAAAAGTACAGGTAATATATAAGCACGTCAAGACTCAAGGCTATCAGACAAACTAAATCAGGGAGTCTCCGTGGCGAAGTGGTCAAGCCGTCTAACTCGGGCTCCGAAGGTTGTAGGTCCCATTCCGGGCAGCATCCGTCGGTTCACGAGTGCATTTTTCGGAGACTCCAGGGGGTCGTCGCTGAAGCTACGGAGTTTGTGCTCTGTGCGACGCTTTCCGCGCAGCGGAAAGAGACTGAGCCATATGGGATAAAATCCCGGTACAATGAAGTCGACCCTGTCGACTTTTAAGCGACTTTTAAAAAAACACACAAATTAAACCATACTTGAGCCAGTTTTCAGAACTCCCCACAACGAAACCTAGATACACCAATACTTCAGTAGTAATGTGAACCTAGTGGGGAAGGGGATGCCATGGCTGAGAGGTTACGGTGCCCTTCTCAAGTAAAGAAGGTACCAAGTTCAATTCCGGTACAGGGCTGGGAATGATTGCAAGGATCACTGGCACTTCAGGATCAAGTACGGCACTGGCTCTCTTGGCTGTGAGATCCGACGTCGAGCCTTTTCGGATAAGGGCGGAAAACAGGAGGTACTGAGTGCAAGTTGTGCACGCTATAAATCCCACGGCAGTTGACAATAGCCAAGAGTAGACTGCAAGGTCGCTGTTCTGGAAACTTGTTAGGAACGACAACCTACGCACGGGTAGATAGAGATGGTGACCTTGGATGGAATCAGTCTAGTGCAGTGGTTCTCAACCGGTGGGGATTTTAGGGTTTCAAAGGGGAGGGTGAATTAAGATTATTTCAAGATCGCGTTAATAGAAGAACCGATTACTTGATATTGTGTTTCCCTCTATACTTGACGGTTCTGTACCTCTCACCCTTCTGAAATTCGTTTTATAACATAAGTAGACCCGCAAATCACGTTTTATGTAGGCGCTTAGATTTGTTCTAAAATGTGTTATTAAATTTTTAGCTTCCATTTTTATGTATACTATGTAGGGGCGGGGGTGGGAGGGGATTTATAGGGAGAAAATACGAAAAGGGGGAGGGGGGGGGGGTGGGTGGGATGACAACCCGAACATATGGTGATTGGTGCATGGACCAAGAAAAGGTTGAGAACCACTGGTCTGCTTGAAAGCACACCTGATTGTCGTGTCCTCCTTTAAAGTGTCGTCCCTGGAGTGAAGAGAGTCAACACCCACATTATAATATTTTCCTCCTTTTTAATATTCTGGAGAATCCACCAGCTTCCGTCCAACACACTCCATCAGCCCGTGGACACCTTTTCCTGTCACTCTCTCACTGTCGTACTATGCCCCCTCTCATACTTCTCCAACGCAACATACTCAACAACTCTTGCTTCTAAAAATTAATAAAGATTAATTTATTAAAAGAAAAGTGTAACGTATATGAGACGTGTATGTGAAGAAAATGTGTGACGTGTTCTATAAAGTGTGTAGAATCGGACTCTCAGACTACAACCCAGTCAGCTGATCCCAGCAAGGATAGACCACAGCACGTTACGTCAGAACATGTACATCTCACCCAGTGCCGAAACCATCCTGCTGGATACTGATTTGCCTCTGTAGACCTCTGGTAATCCCATTTCATGATCATCCGAAATAGACACCGGTGGTATTAACAGTTAATCATGGACCGGTTGCACCCTACACAATGTCCGTTCCTATCGTTCCTAAAAAAATGCACAAGTCCTTTGTAGTGTGTACACAGTTATTAATGTTAATTGTTAATGTACTTGATCCTCACTCGTGTCTATCTAGCCTCAAGTATCATGTCTTGTGTTCTATTACACGAGATTATATCACACTAGGTAACTATTATAATTAATGTTCTCAGTTAGTTACTACTGTCTGATGCTGTGTGGTGCATCAGTAATCATCACCCCTCTTTGGTGAATCATCTTCCTTCTAGCTTTAGTTACGTTCTGTACGAAACTTTATTGACTGTTCCACTGGTGTTCTTCCGAATGGGATTTGAACCTTTCCTAAAAAACTTGTTGAGTTTCCTCGGATCTGGTAGGGAACCTAGGATAGAAACAACACATCTGGTGATAGTACTAGTCACTGATCCTATCGGCTGAGTGTAAGCCTATTGCCTTGCTTAATGATCTTTAGCTAACTAAACTTAGTCATAGAGCAGATTAGCTACCCACCTAGGGCCGAATCAGGCTATGACAAGGAAAGACCCATACAGAGTGCAACCTCAGTATTCTATTCACCTTAGCAGAGCCAATATCACTATTCTACTCTAACTAGTTTCCACTAACAGTGCTAATCATCACACTATAGTTTTAACAAGGCTACAGTCTATATTAATTAGAACTAATAGATTATATTGACTACCTTATGCAAAACCGCCTCATTCCCGGGATGGCTACTACACTTTGCCATAACGACACATGCTAGTTAATGTTAAATTATTCTAACACTGTAGAGCTCTCCCACAAACACGTCCATCATAATCCACGGTTTTGGTCAACTCTGTTTCTCCCAATCATGGTTTATGGCAAACCCTAAATTTGGTCACGTGATATGGGTGACGTCCTGCAGGTGTTATTTGCGCATATCATCCATTGTCAAGAATCGATTTTTCCTGGCCTAGTCACTGTCAAAGTTGTCATCACTTGTTTCGACTCCCCCAACAAACTAACGAGTTACTGTATGATCCCAACAACAGTTTTTCTCAACAAGCTGTCAGTAGCAATCTGCCCATCTGCGTGATGTCCGGAAACTATATGACATATGGACTGTTTACTTCCGTGCTGAGTACTTCCGTTTTTCCATCCGACTTGTTTATGACTTGTCAAAGCGATGTATGATTCAGCGCACTCACTTCCTCTATACATCTGCCACTGTTAATTTTGTCCGACAGGTGATGGCCAACATCCGATTGCCACTATGATTCCCACGGCTTCCATCTGTATTCAAATGTTGATAAACTGTCAAGGCGATGTCGGGATTCGTCTCCCTCACTTCCGAGTGTGGCCAATCCGTCAACCAGATGTACAAGTACAGCTGTTATTTATGCCCGACCTGTTTTGGAACACGTGCAGCCACAACTATGAATGTTTTCTCTGTATTAGTTGAAACACTTGTTGCTTAACAGATAGTCCGGTTTATCAGAAAGCCTCTATAATAATCAACTGGTTAAACACACGGTTTTATTTTGTGACATAGGCCCCCTCCTAAGAGAGTAGTCCATCTCACTCTTCTCCACCGTGAGTTTAATCCAGATGATTCATTCTTCTTCTTCAGGAGCTGGGTGTCTTGACAAGAAATCCGCTCCAACATTTTCCTTCCCAGGAATGTACTCTACTGTGAAATTATAAGGTTGAAGTAACAACGACCACCGCATCAAACGGGCGTTGAGCTTCTGAGAAGTAGCCAGGAACATCAGGGGTTGATGATCCGACTGGACTCGAAACTTAACTCCATACAAATATGGCTGAAATTTTTGCACTGCCCATACGAGGGACAAGCACTCTCTCTCGACGGTTGAATAATTCCTCTCCGCCTGTAGAAGTTTCTTACTTGCGTATGCCACAGGTTTCAAAACCGAAGCATCGTCTTTTCCTTCCTGTAACAAAGCGGCTCCAATTCCAATCGCACTCGCATCTGTTCTCAACACAAATTGTTTGGAAAGGTCAGGGAGCTGTAATACAGGTTTGCTGACCAAGGCCTCCTTTAACTGACTATAGGCATTCTCACATTCTGGTGTCCAAATGATTTGGTCCGGGAATCCCTTTTTCAAGGTTTCCGTCAACGGAGCTCCCAGTTCAGTGAAATGTGGGATAAATTTGTGGTAGAACCCACACAACGAGAGAAAAGATCGCACATCCTTCTTCGTTTTTGGTCTAGGTGCATTTCTGATTTTCTCCAGGTTCTTCTCTTCTGGGAACAATGTGTCCTGGAGTGATGGTGTGACCTAGAAATTCCAGAGTCTGGTAACCAATCATGCACTTGGTTGGACGAGCAGTAAGCCCTGCTTCCTTGAGCCTATTAAACACTCTCTCCAAGGATTGTAAGTGGTCATCCAAGCTGTCACTGGAAATCAGAATATCATCCATGAATGAGATGATGGACGGATCCTGTAACGGATCTAGTAAAGTCCTCATCATGCGTGTAAACACACTAGGTGCATTGCTGAGTCCAAAGGGCATGACCTTGAATTCGTAGTGTCCACTGGGTGTACTGAAAGCCAACAGTGGTCGAATCTCCGGTTTGACTGGTATCTGATAGTACCCCCGACTCAGATCCACCTTTGAAAAGTACCGAGCCTTATGGAGCCTAGCGAATAACTGAGTTGGATTCGGCAAAGGTTCCACCTGAAATTGTGTGTGACTGTTCAGAAGTCGGTAGTCTATACACAACCGGTGTTCTCCACTTGGTTTGCGTAACAAAACTACCCCCGCATTGTATGGGGATGTGGATGGTGCAATCACGTCATCCTCCAGCAGTTTTTGTATTTCCCTCCTCCAGGGCCTTTTCTTTAGAGAATGGCACTGGGTAAACCTTTTGGCGAACAGGCTCCTGTGTGGTCAAAGTCATCTCGAACTCAACCAACCTCGTTCGTCCTGGTTTATCAGTCAGTATCTCCTTATGAGACTTGAGAACCTGGGTTATCCTTTCCCTCTCCTGGGAGGTCAGATCAGGGTTCACTTGCACATCCCTATAGGTTTCCTGGTGTTCCAAGGGATATTCCCTGCCCTCGCTGGTTCCCACTTCTGTCTCCACTGCAACTGCCATTGCCATGAGGTGAGCTGCCTTGTCTCCGGGTCTCTCTTCGTATTTCCGCAAGAGATTGATATGGAAAATCTTCGACTTTCCCCGGATCCGGATCTGATAGTTGGTTCTGGATATCACCCTTTCCACGGGAAATGGTCCTTGCCAACCTATCTCCAGTTTGTTGTTTCCCGTTGGGAGTAGCAACAAGACTTTATCTCCCACCTCTAGAGATCTTTCTTTAGACCTACGGTTGTAGTAAGCCGCATGTCTTTTCCTGGCTTTTTTTTTTCAAGTTTTGATTTGCCAGAGTCCATCCCTTGTGGAGTTTTTCTTTCAGTTCCTCCACGTATTTATAGGATGAGATCACTTCTTCTGACGTCCCCTCTTCAGTCCAACTCCTCAACATGGCTTCCAACGGTCCTTTGATTGGACGACCAAACAGCAACGTAGCGGGTGGTAGTCCTGTTGAGCCATATGGAACTTCCCGATAGGCAAAGAGTGCTGCTGGGATATATTCATCCCACCTATCAGGTTTTTCCTGCGCTAGTTTCCTGAGCATTGTCATCAACGTGCCGTTGAAACGCTCCACTTGTCCATTGGCTTGAGGGTGGTAAGGACTGGTATGTATGTGGTTAGAGTGAAACACCCTAAATACCTCCTCCATGAGTTTTCCACAAAACTGAGATCCATTGTCCGTCAGAATTTGATCCGGAAAGCCTAATCTGGTAAAGGCCTCCATCAGTGCGTCCGCCACTCTTTTCGAGTCAATCGTGGTCAACGGTATAGCCTCACCCCACATTGTACAGCAATCCACCATTGTGAGTATATACATGTTCCTCTTCCTAGTCCTGGGAAGTGGACCCACGATATCGATGGCTACCCTCTCGAAAGGAGAGTTCATGATGGGCATCTCACCCAACACCACCGGTGCTGTCCAGTGTTTCGGTGCCACCCTCTGGCACTCAGGGCATGACTTCACATACCGACGCACATCATCTGTCATTCCCGGCCAATAGTAGTGGCAGGAAATCCGCTGCATGGTGGCGGCAATACCCATGTGTCCACTAAAGGAGATGGTATGCCCCATATGAAGAATCTGGGACCGGTGAGCTTTCGGGACGACCAACTGACCGTATAGGTTGTCTCCCCTTCCTGCTCTCCTGTAGAGTATCCTATTCTTCATGTAGTACTGCCCCCGTCCTGGTGGATCAGCACTTTTCTGCAGCTTTTTGTAGCAAGGACGTAAAGTATCATCCTCACTCTGGGCAGTTCGTAGCTCCCCCGGCATTGGGTTAGTCACAATTGCGTCTGCCTCTTCCGTTTTCGTTTGAGAGTGCGAGTCTGCATTGCTCCCATATGGATTGGCTCCCTGGGCATTCCCAGAAAGACATACCGGCAACCTAGGATGACTGGGAAAAATGGGATCGGTCAATACAGCGGCCTTGATGGTGCCGGTGACGTACCTTGACCGAATCTCCACATTAGCAATGGGCAACTTCATGACTACAGCACTCTTCTGTGCAGGCTGTATATCCAATGTCTCACCTGTGAATTGTTCTGGATGTACTAGATCCGCAGAAATCACGGCCTCCCCGTCCAGTTCTGTGTCGTATAAACACTCCACTTGACGACCGTTAACCTCTACCAATTCCACTACAGGTGGTTTTTCCCGGTCTGGAGTCTCTTCCTCGGCCTCGACCTGTTCGGTGGGCTCCACCTTAGGTTTCCTGAGGCACACGACGAATTGAGTGTCTCCTGACTTTCCCCTGCAGTCAATAGCATTGTGCGTATTCGACTTGCATTGGTTGCACCATTTCCCTGTCCTAGATTTTCTAGTGCCGGACTTGAGTGAGCTCTCCTGGTGGCGAGCTTCCTTGTTGACCTTGGCATTTTCCGTGACAACCTCCTTGGAAGTCACTTGACATGCTGCGAAGTGAGGGTTCTTAGCCTTCGATTTGCAGTCCCTCGTATTGTGAGAGGGTGACTTACAAATTGAACACCACTTCTCCGACCACGGTCGTTTTGGTGTAGAGCTTGAAGTGCTCTTGCTTCCCTCCTTCTTCTTCTCTGAACTATCCTCTGATTTTTGCACATAAGGTTCCCACTTTTTGGTTCCTGAGTTTTTGGCTTTCTTCTTGTCATGTTTCTCTTGACTTTTGGTGTTGGTGGAAAGGTTTTCCCCTGCCTCCCCATGTACCTCGACGAACCGTTCTGCTAATTTAGTCACGAGGCCAATACGTTCCGCTCCTTGTTCTCCCAGGAACGTCCTGAGAGGTTTAGACATTTGCGTCTTCAGCTGGTCGACCACCATGAGCTCTTCCAGACTCTCATAGTATGTGCGAACCCAGCCAAATCCATCCACTTATGGAGATAAGATTTTAGACGCAAACTGTAGGCGGCGAACAACTCCCCCGGTTCTCGTTTCGCTGCTCGAAATTTTTTCCGGTAGGTATGTGACGTAACCTCGATTCGTTTCAGCAGAGCCGTCTTTAACTCGTCATAATTGTTGTCATGTCCTGGTGGCAGGCGAGAATAAACCTCGTATCCGGTCCCGCGTAATCCCTGGGATAGCTTGAGATTCCATTTGTTACGCTCCAGACCCATAGCAACTGACATAGCCTCGAAGCGTTGAAGGTACTGGTCAATCTTCTCTTTGTCCTCCTCGTAGACCGCTAAAGGAAACTTCATAGCATGGTACCCATGTCCACCTACTGGTGTTGAGCCTGGGATGGAGGAACCTCCAACTGCTCCCTCAGTTTCTCCATTAGATTGACTCTTCAACTCGAGTTCCCTCATCCGGTACTCGTGCTCCCTTTTCTGTGCTTCCTGTTCAGCTTCTAATTTCCTAGCTGCTTGCTCAGCTTCCAATTTCCTAGCTGCTTGCTCAGCTTCAAATTTCTTAGCTGCTTGCTCAGCTTCCAATTTCTTAGCTGCTTGCTCAGCTTCCAATTTCTTAGCTGCTTGCTCAGCTTCCAATTTCTTAGCTGCTTGCTCAGCTTCCAATTTCTTAGCTGCTTGTTCCAACTCCATCCTTCTCAATTCCAGCTCGGCCTTTCGATCTTCCCGTTCTGCTTGACGATACTCTCTCTCCACTTCCTGTATGTAATCCGTTAGAGCAGAACCCGCCAATCCCATTTCTTCCCCCTTTGCCTTTAATTCTAACGTTGTTAGTTTAGGGGTGGCCATTATACAGAGAGGTAAGCTAGCAGGTCGAGTACAATATACCTACAAATTACTATACAGATATATGAACAAGTACTATAAATCTAGATATAACCACGCACAGCACATTCACTCAGTGACAAGAGTAGAATCAGGACCACAGACCTATGCAGACGTGTGAAGTGTGAACAGGTAAGATATTTGTCCTAACCCCTATCCACATTCACTCTAGCTGGATTCTCCAAAATGATATCTCCCTCTTATAACTAAGGATCCCGTGTCAAAAGACCCCGTTGTCAGAAGATCCCACTGTCAAAGGTTCCTGCTTGCAGGAGATCTCGCTGTCCAAGGATTCCGTTTACGGGAGATCCCGCTGTCCAAAGATCCCGTTTACGAGAGATCCCGCTGTCCAAAGATCCCGTTTACGAGAGATCCCACTGTCCAAAGATCACGTTTACGAGCCCCCAATAATGTCGTGTCCTCCTTTAAAGTGTCGTCCCTGGAGTGAAAAGAGTCAACACCCACATTATAATATTTTTTTCCCCTTATCAATACCCTGGAGAATCCACCAGCTTCCGTCCAACACACTCCATCAGCCTATGGACACCTTTTCCTGTCACTCTCTCACTGTCGTACTATGCCCCCTCTCATACTTCCCCAACGCAACATACTCAACAACTCTTGCTTCTAAAAATTAATAAGGATTAATTTATTAAAAGAAAAAGTGTAACGTATATGAGACGTGTATGTGAAGAAAATGTGTGACGTGTTCTATAAAGTGTGTAGAATCGATCTCTCAGACTACAACCCAGTCAGCTGATCCCAGCAAGGATAGACCACAGCACGTTACGTCAGAACATGTACGTCTCACCCAGTGCCGAAACCATCCTGCTGGATACTGATTTGCCTCTGTAGACCTCTGGTAATCCCATTTCATGATCATCCGAAATAGACACCGGTGGTATTTACAGTTAATCATGGACCGGTTGCACCCTACACAATGTCCGTTCCTATCGTTCCTAAACAAAAATGCACAAGTCCTTTGTAGTGTGTACACAGTTATTAATGTTAATTGTTAATAGACTTGATCCTCACTCGTGTCTATCTAGCCTCAAGTATCATGTCTTGTGTTCTATTACACGAGATTATATCACACTAGGTAACTATTATAATTAATGTTCTCAGTTAGTTACTACTGTCTGATGCTGTGTGGTGCATCAGTAATCATCACCCCTCTTTGGTGAATCATCTTCCTTCTAGCTTTAGTTACGTTCTGTACGAAACTTTATTGACTGTTCCACTGGTGTTCTTCCGAATGGGATTTGAACCTTTCCTAAAAAACTTGTTGAGTTTCCTCGGATCTGGTAGGGAACCTAGGATAGAAACAACACATCTGGTGATAGTACTAGTCACTGATCCTATCGGCTGAGTGTAAGCATATTGCCTTGCGTAATGATCTTTAGCTAACTAAACTTAGTCATAGAGCAGATTAGCTACCCACCTAGGGCCGAATCAGGCTATGATAAGGAAAGACCCATACAGAGTGCAACCTCAGTATTCTATTCACCTTAGCAGAGCCAATATCACTATTCTACTCTAACTAGTTTCCACTAACAGTGCTAATCATCACACTATAGTTTTAACAAGGCTACAGTCTATATTAATTAGAACTAATAGATTATATTGACTACCTTATGCAAAACCGCCTCATTCCCGGGATGGCTACTACACTTTGCCATAACGACACATGCTAGTTAATGTTAAATTATTCTAACACTGTAGAGCTCTCCCACAAACACGTCCATCATAATCCACGGTTTTGGTCAACTCTGTTTCTCCCAATCATGGTTTATGGCAAACCCTAAATTTGGTCACGTGATATGGGTGACGCCCTGCAGGTGTTATTTGCGCATATCATCCATTGTCAAGAATCGATTTTTCCTGGCCTAGTCACTGTCAAAGTTGTCATCACTTGTTTCGACTCCCCCAACAAACTAACGAGTTACTGTATGATCCCAACAACAGTTTTTCTCAACAAGCTGTCAGTAGCAATCTGCCCATCTGCGTGATGTCCGGAAACTATATGACATATGGACTGTTTACTTCCGTGCTGAGTACTTCCGTTTTTCCATCCGACTTGTCTATGACTTGTCAAAGCGATGTATGATTCAGCGCACTCACTTCCTCTATACATCTGCCACTGTTAATTTTGTCCGACAGGTGATGGCTAACATCCGATTGCCACTATGATCCCACGGCTTCCATCTGTATTCAAATGTTGATAAACTGTCAAGGCGATGTCGGGATTCGTCTCCCTCACTTCCGAGTGTGGCCAATCCGTCAACCAGATGTACACGTACAGCTGTTATTTATGCCCGACCTGTTTTGGAACACGTGCAGCCACAACTATGAATGTTTTCTCTGTATTAGTTGAAACACTTGTTGCTTAACAGATAGTCCGGTTTATCAGAAAGCCTCTATAATAATCAACTGGTTAAACACACGGTTTTATTTTGTGACACTGATGCAGATCTATGCTGACGTCGGACACGCTGGCATGTGAGGTGCATGACCAGGTGTGATACACTTCACTGGGATGGGGATACCAGAAGAGGATGATGATGATGATGATGATGATGATGTGGTGGTGGTGGTGATGATGATGGTGATGATGATTGTGATGATGATGATGATGATGATGATGTGGTGATGATGATGATGATGATGATTATGATGACGATGATGAAGATGAAGATGATGATGACGACGACGACGACGACGACGACGGCGATGATGATGATGATGATGATGATGATGATGATGATGATGATGATGATGATGATGATGATGATGATGATGATGAAAAAGGAGAAGAAGAATCGTAATGTTTACATGAAACCAATAGTTAAGTACTAACTGAATACATAGTGTTTTCACGAAAGCAATAATTTAGCAGTAATTAAATGCATCATTTCACCAAGCCAATAATTTAGCAGTAATTAAATGCATCATTTCACCAAGCCAATAATTTAGCAGTAATTAAATGCATCGTTTCACAAAGCCAATAATTCAGCAGTAATTAAATACATGTTCTCACCAAACCAATAATTCAGCAGTAATTAAATACATGTTCTCACCAAACCAATAATTCAGCAGTAATTAAATACATGTTTTAACCAAACCAGTAATTCAGCAGTAATACAATACATGTTTTCACCAAGCCAGTAATTCAGCAGTAATTTATCCCACAACGTATTGACGACAAATAACCCGTCACAATCTCAGGTGTATTATAACATGTATTCGGGGTGCTGATTAACAACACATGTGAAGAATTAGATACCTAACCGATTAAACAGCTGAATACACGATGGAATAAGTGCATTCTATGATGCCAAAATAATGAGGTGAGCTGTAATTGGGAGACCCATTAAACACTAATCTGAACCTTGTTTGATCCTCTAAGTCAATTTAACTGTTTATGTGTTTAACATTGCGCTCATTTCAACTCTCTGACTCAGCAATTAAGTACAGCGTTTGTTCTATGTTGTTGAATCCACCAAGCCCGTGTAATTTGTGTCTTTGTGACGGACAAACCATAACAAACATACACACTGGGTTCTCAGGAAAAGTTCAGTTCACTATAGGTCTATACATTCTGTTTGATGAACAATCGGCCTGCAGAGGTTTGTCAAATATTTATTGTACCAGTCTTTATAGCCTGCGTTTGTTTTGTTATTTTTACACCATTTACTTTTTTGTTTTTGTTGTAACCGCGGGCTATTATCACGTGATTGGAGGACCTGTGGGGGTCAAGTGAACCTAATTATTGATCGACTAATATATTCTGTTTCGGCGGCTGTGGCTCTGGGGTTAATGAAACGCAGTTTCATAATTCCTCACGTATCCGGGCAAGGATTCCCCGAAGTATCCGACGTATCGGGGCAGGGTTCGATATCAGGCGCCGGCGATTTGGAAGCAGTCGCTTTCATTTAGATGATATAAAGCGTCGGCTGTTCTGAAAGCACACTGAAGGTAACATTGTCTAGTAAACCACGACCAGCCAATAAGTGTTGGGGTTGACTGCAACTTCTTGTAAAAGGACATGCAATCAGCTTGACTTATATTCGGTGGCTTACTTTGTGACTTGGGGATAGTTAGCGCAGTTTCACAATTCCGATACAGCGGGTTCGTTGTCAGCCCTGCAGTTTGCTAGCAGATCGCTCTGAGGTGTCTTTCATAATGGTATGAGTACCTACCGATCAGACAGCCATGGCAAACTACCAAAGCTAGCTGTATGTCCTGTACAGAACATCACAGTCAATCCCGGCATGTTTTGGCAGTTTGTGATTTTTATAGGCAATTTTACGTTTGGTAGTTTGCCATTGATTTCTGAACCGCTGAACTCTGGTGACAATATACAAGTTTACATACCCTTCAGAGGCACTCCTTCTTGAAGTCAGATTCATCTGGAGAAACAAAAAGAAAGAGGGAGAGAAAGTTCAGTGGCATCTCAAATTATTCAGAAGAATCAATGCGCTTTAAAAAATAAGTCGTAAAAATCGAAAGGATCGACTTCATTGCACCGGGTTTTATCCCATATGGCTCAGTCTCTTTCCGCAGGGTGGCCTGCAGAAGGCATCGCACAAAGCACGAACTCCGTAGCTCCAGCAACGACTCCCAGAAGTCATCGAGAAAAATGCACCCCTGAACCAACAGACGTAGCCTGGAATCGAACCCACAACCTTTGGAGCGCGAGGCAGACGGTCTGACCACTTGGCCACGGAGAATCCCAATTAATGTACTAAAGTACAGCATATTTGGTATGTGGTGCTAGGCCCAGATGTCAAAACTAATGGGTGCTCTACTTGTCATGTGGTCAATACCAGGTCTACCGCTTTTACTGGCCACACAATTTCCAGGTAGTCACGTTTAGAACATGCCAGGCTCAGCCAATAATTACACGTTTAAGAAAATGTCGCCTAGAATGGCATTTGTATACCCGCGCGTAAAATGAAGCTGTCACTGCGTTGGTAAAATGGCATGTTAGCTCAATGGTTCTCAACCCTTTTTGGCTCACGCATCCCTTTACCATATGTTCTGAATGTCATACCCCTCCCCTTTCGTATTTCCTTCCTATAAATTATCCCCCCCCCCCCCCCGGCCCACTACACAGTATACATAAAAATGGAAGCTAAATTTAATAATATGTACTAGAACAAGTCTAGACGTCTACATAAAACGTGATTTGCGAGTCTACTTACGTTATAAAATGAATTTCAGAAGAGCGAGATGGACAGAACCGTAAAGTTTGGAGGGAAAAGCAATATCAAGTAATCGGTTCTTGTATTAATGCGATCTTGAAATAATCTTAACCCTCCCCCTCCCCACCCACGGAAACCCTAAAATCCCCCCCCCCTATTTTTTCGGGGGGTTGATTCCCCACCGGTTGAGAACCACTGTTAGCTAGACCTCTGTAAAATAACGCCGTTATCTGTGCCTGTAAATTGGCATCTTAGCTAGAATTCTGTGTAAAATGACACCGTCATCGTGCCGGTAAAATGGCATCTTAGCTAGAATTCTGTGTAAAATGACACCGTCATCGTGCCGGTAAAATGGCATCTTAGCTAGAACTCTGTGTAAAATAACACCGTCATCGTGCCGGTAAAATGACATGTTAGCTAGACTTCCGTAAAATAACGTCGTCATCGCGCTGTTAAAATGACATCATAACTAGAAAGTGACATGACAGTTTAACTTTTGGTGAAGCATACTATGGTTAACAATATTCAAAGTAAAGTGACAATTTCAACATTGGTTACATTTGCAAATATTACTTTATTGTAAAAATAACATCTTAAAGTTGAATGTAACCTCGCATCTTGACAAAAGTGTAAAATCAATTTTACAGATTACTCGTAAAATAGATTCTATGACTACATCTGTAACGATAAATTTAGTTACCTTGAGAGTAAAATGACATTTGTTACGCATGAGTAAATTATATACCTACCAAGTAAATGTAAGTGGGAGTAAAATTACATCGCGAACGTGACAGTAAAACGATATCTTCAATTTCTCTTAAACTTGAATTTCAGTGTCAGTAAACGTGTTTGCGATTACGGCGTTATTTTACACAGAAGTCTAGCCAAGATGTCAACTAACAAGCACAATAACGGCGCCACTCTGCACAGATGTCTATATCAGATGTCAATAATTCCCCTAAAAATTAAAAAGACCTGCTTAATTATTCTAGATGACACCATGAAGCAAACAAGCAAAAGTCGGAGAGAAGCTCACTATTTAGAGGTGGACCTGTACTACTGAGCCATCACACCATCATCAAGTCACACAGACTCGACGCGCTATCGAGTCGCCTTATCGGAAGCTGGCCGCGTGTTAGAAAATGGCACGCCGGCAAGAAAAACTCCATTAGACACCCGACGTTCAAATGAGCAGCGTGGAAGCCGCCTAAGGCTATCAAAATGATGCAAGAAGAAAACGTGTCTGTTAGCCGCAGCACAACACCAGAACCTGAAGAAACATTAAATGAAGCTACCACTTCTACACAAGATGATGCCGCACCCGTAACTCAACAGACGTCAGAGACTACAACTTTAACTGAAGCCAGCAGCAGCCGTGAAGTCTTCAACAGCACCAAGACGAAACAGCCCAGTTTACCAAAGATCTCAACATCGGAGGAAACTACAACAACTGAGGACTTTACCGGCAAATTGCTGCTAAAATAGACAAGCGTGGGAGAAGCCAAACTGTCGGCGCTACCAACAGAAAGATAATCAAGCTGCTGGAAAACGAGCTGGGAAGAAACAACGAACGAACGAACGAACGAACAAACTTTATTTTCAAAGGGTTAAGAATTGGGCACGCAGGCCCGTCTAACATTCTGCCCTTCTATCACTCTCTTACAGCATCTACCAGCTACGCAAGACACCTGATGGAGTAGTGGTCTCCATCAACATAAACCCAAAGACCACAGCACTTATGGAGAAAATCGCTCAAGGAGAGAAGGCCGACATCAAGCTTCACCACGGCATCATAATACAAGAAACCCGACACAGCATGATGAAACGATGGGTCATTAAACGAGTCAAGACCCAACTCACTAACTACCAGATCAGGGAGATGCTGACAAGGGAGAACAAGAAACTCAAGATCACCAGTGCTGAGAGGGTCATCGGAAAGAACAACATCCCTTCCACAGTCATCATAGTAACATCGGATGACCGAGTGATCCCCCAATACATCAGATGGGACAAGCGAGACCAAATTCCAGAGCACTACATACCGAGAGTGCTACAGTGCTCTCTAAGTGCCAGAAGTTTTGGCACACCCGTGCCACCTGCAAGAGCGAGGTTGAGGTTTGCAGATAGTGCTCTGGACCTCATCCATACAGTCAGTGCCAGCATGCAAAGACCGACAAGGACTTCAGGAGGCCTAACACTAACAGAAAATGCGCCAACTGCCTCGGCAACCACGGCGCCAGGTACCTCGGCTGCCCCTGCCACCAAGACAGTAAGGAAGCTATGAAGATCGCCATGAAAACTAACTTGCCCTATAAAGAGGCTAGAAGTCAGTACGAGGTCACCAATCGACTCACAAAAAGCGACAAGCGCAACTTGAAGACCAACTGAAGGACCTGCGATCAGAGTTCAACAGCATGGAGGAAGGAAAAGAAAAGGCGCAAGAGACTCAGAAAACAGCCGCTCAGCGCATAATGGCAAGTTCAGCAGAAGATTGAGCAGGATGTCGCTCAAATGGCTGCTATAAAGGCTGAGACAGAAGAAAGGCTATCAAGCATGGAAGAAGAAAAAGACAAGACGCAGGAAACACAGATAACGGCCGCTCAGCGCATCCAGGACGAAATGAAACAAGTTCATCAGAAGATTGATGTCGCGCGGATGGCTGCTATAAAGGCTGAGACTGAAGAACAGATATCAAAAATACAAGATATGAAACAAAAGACAGAAGACACTTCTACATGAGATATTTGACCTGCTCAAGACCCAGACAGCCACACCCGAACCAGAAGATGCAAGAACACAGACAGAAGAAGAAGCCACAGAGGAAGGACGATATCGCTCCCCACCAAGATCGAACTGGCGAACCGCCCACAACACACGAAATCAAGGAAGACCAAGAAGACGCCCAAACGATCACAATTACTGAAGCATAGAGAACGAGAGGTAAAGCTCCCTGAAGGAAACAGCACTATATGACGGAGTGGGTACCCAATTACTCCAGGCATCAACAAGTGCGCGACTCTGTCCAGACATGAAAAACCTCATCAAGAAAGTAATGAACGCAATCAACCCATCAGAAGCCGGGAAGCTGACAACAAGCAGCCCAAAGTACGAAAGAGAAACTACAAGCTACACCATGATTGATTGATTGATTGAATTAGGAATCGACATCACAGCATTCGGGGCATTCCCATAAGCGCTCCGTCCCCATCCTCAGCAGCCAGCGAAGAGTTCCAACACCAATAGTACCAGTAGCAATCTGATTATATGACCGTCTCGCCTTTCCTCTGAGCGTTGAGCGTCGGCCAGATCCCCTCGTCACTCCTCGCTGTCTCATTCTTGCCAGACAATGGTAATCCATTTGCTCCTCCGAGGTGTGCACGTGCCCCCACAAGGCCGCAACCACATTTGCCTTTTCATGTATCAATACTCCACCCCCGGGAAGGTTAACCTGGTCAACAAATGCCCGCAGAAGTCGGATGTGTCGGCCTAACGGCGCAAGAACGCAGCTCTGCTGTAAACAGGCACAACGCAATCACATCCGAAAAAAAACTCCGGATGAACGAAGAAGAAGAAGAATACTCCACCAAGTTCTGCAGAGCCAGTCAATCTGTCCGCCTGTTCATTCCCCAGCACACCGGCATGCCCCGGAGAAAAGATCCAGGCGATGCTTGTCACCCGTGACCTCCGAAGCGAAGCAAGCCACTCTGCACGAAGCTTGCCTGTCCTCACCCTCGTCAGCATGCTTTCTGAGTCAGTTACAATCACGATGTGTGTGTGTGTGTCGTATTCTCCATCCAGCGGAGAGCCGCAGTGACTGCCTCCGCCTCCATTCTTAAGCTGGATGTTGTGGTATCATATGCCAGGCTCTCCTGCACCAAACCCCAGCCACTTCTCTCACCTCTTGACACCGAACCATCTGTGTAGTTAATCACATCACCCGAGTGAGCATTGTCCTGAATTAGTTGCTGGATTTCCACTTCCGTGGTCCCTGCTGGCCACTCCCTGCACTCCCGGCTTAATGTGATTATAACTCTGCACAAGTCTGACTGCTCCGCTGGCACTCTGACCCACTCCTCTCCACGCCTAATGTTCTCCAAGGGGCACACCTGTCTGATCGTATCCTCCGCCTGAGCCATCCATGATTTCCCTCTTATCAGTCGCTGACCCTTAACTGCGTCCAGCGCCTCATGCAGTGGGTGGTCTGTGTCTGCAGCTACTCTGAGGTATGCCTTCGCATGCATCACCTTGAGCCTACCAGCAACAGTCGGCAGACCAAGGATGTAACGCATACACACTACTGGGGTGTCTCTAGTGCATCCCAGAATGACTCGCATAGCTTCGTTCTGTATGCGCTCTAACTTCACCAGCTGACTCTCTGAGACAGTGAGCAGTCCTAATCCATAATCAATTACTGAGAGGATCAAGTGCTGGTATAGTGTGAAAAGCATTCTCTGCTCGGTGTCCATTGCAGCCATAGTTTTAAGTGCACTGAGTCCCTATTGAGATCTTGTCACAACCGTCTCCACATGGTCCTTGAAGGATAGGCTCCTGTCAAATGTGATCCCCAGATACTTCAGTTTGTTCTCTCAGCTGACATTTCTACCATCTATCGCGAGGCTTGGGACATCAGCTCTCACAATCCTGTTGTCCAGAGAGCACCACAAAACAGCCGCCTTTTCCGGGTGGATGACAGCACTCATTTCTGTGCACCAGTCAATCACTTTATCTACTGTCACCTGTAACTCCTGGGCTGTTTGCTCCCTATCTCTCCCCTGCCTATATGCAAGAATATCATCTGCAAATGTTAGTATTCTTCCAACCCCTGGTGCTTCTAGGTTTGCAATCTTGCTCGTATACACGTTAAAGAGCACCGGTGAGACTGCAGATCCCTGTGGCAGTCCCGGGGTTAAAATATGTGGCTCTGAGGTCCATGCACCCAGACGGAGAGCAACCCGACGAGAATGCAGGACGGCTGCTATCCAGTTCACCAACCAGGGATTGACCCCCTTCTCCATCAGTGCGGTCATCAAAATATCATATCGAACTCTATTGTACGCATCCTCGAGATCAAGCGCTGCAGCCATCGTTTCCTGTATACTCTGGAACCCTTCATAAACGTCAAAGGTAAAAGTGGCTGCATTTGACCAGGTATCTTTTCTTGGCCTGTAGCTCCCCAGGCCTCTTGGAAGAAGCTTTCCCTTTTCCAAAAACTCCTGCAGCTTGACAGCGACTATCTTCTCTAGAACCTTCCCAAATGTATTTTGTACACCATTTGTATTTGTACACCATAACACCCCTACATAGCCAAGTCGAAAACTCGAAGGCTGAAAGGGGGTACTCGTACCAAAAATTGGATTGGATTGGTTTACTGAGCCACTCCGTATCTTGAGGTGGGCGCAGTACTTTTACGCCTAACTATTCTCCAGAGGCGGACGTCACACTTCTACGCCATTCCACTTCACAGAGACGGACGTCATACTTCTAAACCATTCCATTTCACAGAGGCGGACTCCATACTTCTAAACCACTCCATTCACAATAGTCAGTCATCCATCCATCATGTGCCATACCTATAAGCGTGGGCGGTCATGTTCTGCAATCTCACTCGATCACCAGAGTCGTGGATCAGCTTCGTGTTTCTGTCTCGACCATGCCATGAGGCTAAGCGTTCCAGGTATTTACTTCTTGGTCTTCCCCTTGGTCTCTTCCCTTCGATCTTGACAGTTGTCACCAAGTTCTCCAATTCATTTCTTCTCATAACATGCCCAAAAAGAATTTTGACTGTCTACGTCTAATGACTCTAATCAGTTCTTACAACAAATAGATTTCGCTTCCATTTTAGACACAATACTCACTGATTGTTGCAGATAAGGACGGAGCACGTATGGGAATGTCCCGAGTGCCATAACATCGGTTCTTAACTCAACTCAACTCAACTCAACCCCAGACATGACAGTTTCAGAATCACTTATTAGGGTTTAAGAAACAATAACATTATAGCAATAAGCGCCTTTGCTGTCGGATAGAATTTAAAAAAACAAATAATAATAAGGTACGTAATTCTCGGGTGATTCGGTGATCACAGGGGTTCTCAACAGTGGGACGGTGTCATGAAAATAAGACCTAAAAGCCAAGAGGTTCGACTTTATTGCACCAGGTTTTATCCCATATGACTCGGTCTCTTTCCGCAGGGCGGCCTGGCGAAAGCGTCGCACAAAGTACGGACTCTCTAGCTTCAGCGAGGACCCCCAGGAGTCTCCGAAAACATTTTACTCATGAACCAACTGTTGTAGCCTGGAATTGAACCCACAATCTGCGCTGCGCAAGGCAGACGGCGTAACCACATCATCAAGGAGACCCTGCACGATTTGATATGTTCACATACATTTGTATTCAATGCCCCTGTGTAACAAACTGTTTCACATACATTCGCATTCAATGCTCCAGTGTAACAAACTGTTTCACATACATTCGCATTCAATGCCCCTGTGTAACAAACTGTTTCACATACATTCGCATTCAATGCTCCGGTGTAACAAACTGTTTCACATACATTCGCATTCAATGCTCCGGTGTAACAAACTGTTTCACACCAGACCTGTGTGTTCACATACACTAGCATTCATTGCCTCGGTGTAACAAACTGTTTCACATACATTCGCATTGACTGCCTCGGTGTAACAAACTGTTTCACACTAGGTCAGTGTGGTATTAACAAAATGATGCAGAATATGCGAGGAGGTTTCAAATGAAAATCCTATTTTTTTTTTTTGGGGGGGGGGGGGGGGGGAATGGGGGCGAATATATTCTGAACAAGTAAAGAGCAAATGTATCATTTGTCGATGCAGTCAACACTGCGTTCAATGCAAGTCCTCCAGCGCCCCTAAAGTACTTGGTTTCCTGTAGAAAACAATTCTCTCGCTTGTGTAAACCCTCCGGGGTCACTTACACTGTGTGTCTGACCCGGTCGTGAACAGTTCTATTGTCGGAGATATCATGCTCCTGGTACATAGCCAGTATCGCACCGGAAGCTTTTGCTTCCCCAGGTACATCTCTGGTGACTGCCCTACAAAGCCAAGTCACCATAGAGTGGCTGTGCTACTGGAAGATAAACAACTGCTACCGAAGACTGATGCCGGCTTCCTGGCCTAGAGGTTAGCGACTTTTCTCCATAATCTCGTATACTCTCGTAAGTAACGTGACGACGGTGAGAATCAGCAGTGGTTCGAATCGCGTCAGCAACTTATGGGGTATGTGAGCCGGCCGCTCAGAAAGCAACGGCAAACTACTGAGCGTAATCTTGCCAATAAATCAACAATCAGCTGAAAGATGCTGATGTTGACAGCGATGTCCTGTAAAGGATATGCAAACATTAGAATTAGAACCGAAGACTGAATCGACCCATTCGCTGTACTAGAAAGCCAACCTACTTGCTGAGGTACAAACGACAAAACTAGGACTAGGTCAAGTTAGATTATCTCTAGCCAGATCTCGTAGCTAAAACCCGCAGGTGAAACTTCAGAAGCCCACCCAAAACAGTCTAACCTATTCATTCTGACACCCATCTTAGATTTACTTTCAACAGGTTTTGTGATTTCCAGTTCATCAACAGGCGGGTGGCTTAGGTAAGGCGTCTCATTTATCCTACAATCCATTGTTGTATTTGTGTGTGCTGTTTTTTACCCCACCTAGTAAAGTCTTCGTGTAGGATTATATTTCATCATGTGTTCCACCAGGTATTTGTATGCGTTGTTGCTTTATTCTCACACACAAGATTTATGCACACAATTGCGCATATACTTACACAAACATGACGCTCACACAATCCACGTAATCGTACATAAACACGCATTTACAAAATATGTACTCTCTCTCTCTCTCTCTCTCTCTCTCTCTCTCTCTCTCTCTCTCTCTCTTTCTCTCTCTCTCTCTCTCTCTCTCTCTCTCTCTCTCTCTCTCTCTCTCTCACGTGCAGACGTGCGCACACAATCACCGGTAGGTTAGGCCCAAGAACAATGCAAATAATCAAGTACCAGATAACGCCAGAAGGCCATGACTGATCCGACTTCACAGAGACAATATCAGCACATGCTGAGGTGAGGTGACCATTGATCAATCTTGATGATTGTATTCCTAGCACAGATCATATCGTAGTCGTGCGGACCCAACTATATAGCCACGGGTCGCCCATAATTGCCCCATTCCTGTGCCAAACAAAACCACACGAAATTCTCAAAACTGTCGTGAGTAAACTAGTGACGGAAACAATAGCTTACAGAAGACTAAAAAAGGTCAGTACACCGACAACAAGCCGCCCTTCACTTGAATATACAGACAGCAATCCGAACAAGCACAAGCATTATAGCATAAGGCAGCCGTCGGACTACCGGAAACTAGCAGTCTGCCATTCGTTGCATATGCGCTTCACAACATAACCACCGTGGACAAAAATAAATAGCGTTTGGGAAGAAATTAACCATTGACATTGTCGCACCAAATACTCAACTCAATAGCTGGACGACGAAACCGAGTCCCGCAAGTGCAAACAATCGGAAATACCCTATAAAACTTGCATCCATCGGGGGTGAGATTGAAGTAGAGAACACCCCCTTCCCCCCGCCCCTGACACTAACCTATCACCTCTCCAAGCCAGGCACTGGGACTTCAAATCTGCAGACATGCATATTTGAATGCAAGCAGACCATGATTTAGCTTAGAGGTACATTTCTTGTTAGGCTTAGGTAGTTAAATTTCCTTTTCAGATTTGGGTATGCCGGCTGCCTAGCCGAGAGGTTAGCAGCTTTCACCGTTAACCCCGAATACTCTCGTTGTCGACGTGAGCGCACGAGAATTAGAAGTGGTTCGAGTCGCGCCAGTGACTTATGAGAGTATGGAGCCGGTCGCTCCAAAAGTCGTGGCATGCTGATGAGCGTAATCTAGCCTAGGAATCAACATACAGCTGAAAGATGCTGGTGTTGACCGCAATATCCTGAAACAGGATGGAAACGCGGGGGAAATAAAAGATTTGGGCATGTCGTTGTCAACAGACAATAACATCATATCCAGGTTGGCAAGAATATAAAGTAATCATTTAGTCTTTAGGTTGCGTTTCCTCGCACCAGGATAAGGCTTGTACTCTTTCAATTGCGCTCCTCCGCCCGAAGCCGTTGGCACAATATGGTGTGTCGAGTTTGTTGAGAGCCGGCTACCATTTGGCGCTAACAGAAAGCAGGTAGTACTGTCTACTTTTGTACGGTAACTTAGTCATATCTAAGGCCTGACTTGAAACAGTTAGTTTGTGCTTGTGTGTGTGTGTGTGTGTGTGTGTGTGTGTGTGTGTGTGTGTGTGTGCGCGCGCGCTTGCGTGAGCGCGTTCGCTCTCTTTGACCTCAAGCTAGTCCGTACATGTGCGACTACTTCTAGACCACTTGACTGATTTTTGAGTATGGATTAGCTGTTTGTTTTGTCTAACCAGTGTCCTCGCCATTAGGCAAACCCACTCCGACTTCTGAGGTACTTATCATCTACGTCCTCAAATCAAGGACAAGAAGTTAATATTGTAGTCCAGCTGACCGGGATAGGGGTTGAACCCGTGTCCTCGACATCAGTACATTGAATTTTACAAAGGAGCGCTATTGTCCATTCAGCCATACTGATCCCAAACAGTTAGATTCAAGTGGGTTTATATAGCGCTGTAGGACATGACGTCACTGATAGCTTTAACAACTGTTGCATAGCCTCTGTAGTCTGTAGTACACGACGTCCCTGACAGCTCTAACAACTGTTGCATGGCCTTTGCAGAATGTTACCAGCAACCCCAAGATTAGTTTTTCTAGGTAAGTTTACTTTCAGTAGTCTGCCATTAATTTCTGAACTAGAAGTCAACATGTAATTCCAACTGACCGGTGTAAGGGTTGAACCTCGTACCTCGCCGTGACAGCATCGGTGTAAGGGTTGAACCTCGTACCTCGCCGTGACAGCATCGGTGTAAGGGTTGAACCTCGTACCTTGCCGTGACCGCATCGGTGTAAGGGTTGAACCTCGTACCTCGCCGTGACAGCATCGGTGTAAGGGTTGAACCTCGTACCTCGCCGTGACAGCATCGGTGTAAGGGTTGAACCTCGTACCTCGCCGTGACAGCATCGGTGTAAGGGTTGAACCTCGTACCTCGCCGTGACAGCATCGGTGTAAGGGTTGAACCTCGTACCTCGCCGTGACAGCATCGGTGTAAGGGTTGAACCTCGTACCTCGCCGTGACCGCATCGGTGTAAGGGTTGAACCTCGTACCTCGCCGTGACCGCATCGGTGTAAGGGTTGAACCTCGTACCTCGCCGTGACCGCATCGGTGTAAGGGTTGAACCTCGTACCTCTCTGTGACCGCATCGGTGTAAGGGTTGAACCTCGTACCTTGCCGTGACCGCATCGGTGTAAGGATTGAACCTCCTACCTCGCCGTGACCGCGTCGGTGTAAGGGTTGAACCTCGTACCTCTCTGTGACCGCATCGGTGTAAGGGTTGAACCTCGTACCTTGCCGTGACCGCATCGGTGTAAGGGTTGAACCTCCTACCTCGCCGTGACAGCATCGGAAGTGTACGCGCTATGGCATTAAGCTCCACGAACAAGAAGACCTCTAGATAGCGTAAATTTGTTATTGTAACAGGTCTTACACAAGTTATTGTAACAGGCCCTAAAGATGTTATTGTAACAGGTCCTACCCATGTTATTGTACAGACCATAACCATGTTATTGTAAAAGGCCCTAAACATGTTAATGTAACAAACCATAACCACATTATATTCACAGGCCATAAACATGTTATTGTAGCAGGCCCTGTACATGTTATTGTAACAGGCCCTGAACATATTATTTTAACAGGCCCTAAACATGTTATTGTAACAGGCCCTAAATATGGTATTGTAACAGGTCTTAACCATGTTATTGCAACAGGCCCTAAACATGTTATTGTAACAGGCCCTAAATATGGTATTGTAACAGGTCTTAACCATGTTATTGCAACAGGCCCTAAACATATTATTGTAACAGGCCGTAAACATGTAATTGTAACAGACCATAAACATGTTATTGTAACAGGCCTTAAACATGTTTTTGTAACAGGCCCTAAACATGTTATTGTAACATCCCTAAAATGCTATTGTAACAGGCCCTAAACATGTGATTGTAACAGGCCCAAAACATGTTATTGTGACTAGCCCTAAACTTGTTATATTACATCCCTGAATATGCTATTCTAACTGGCCCTAAACATGTTATTGTAACAGGCCTAAAATATGTTTTTGTAACAGGTCCTAAACATGTTATTGTAACATCCCTAAATATGGTATTGTAACTGACCCTAAACATGTTATTGTAACAGGCCTTAAACATGCTTTTGTAACAGGCTCTAAACGTGTTATTGTAACGGGCCCTAAATATGTTATTGTAACATCCCTAAATATGCTATTGTAACAGGCCCTAAACATGGTATTGCAACATCCCCAAACATGCTATTGTAACAGGCCCTAAATATGTTATTTTAACAAATATGTTATTGTCACAGGCCTAACCATGTTATTTTAACAGGCCCTAAAATGTTATTGTAATAGGCCTAAACATGTTACTGTAACGGGCCCTAAACATGTTATGGTAACAGGCCCTAAATATGTTATTGTAACAGGCCCTAAACATGTTATTGTAACAGGCCCTAAACATGTTATTGTAACAGGCCCTAAACATGTTATTGTAACAGGCCCTAAACATGTTATTGTAACAGGTCCTAAACATCTTACTCTAACAGGCCCTAAACATCTTATTGTAACAGGCCCTAACCATGTTATTGTAACTGCTGGCCTAAGGCAGCTTAACTGGTTCAATACCGAAGAACAATATATCGCCACATATGTCCCTCCAATTGTACAGAAGGACGATATATCACCATTCTCTAGTCATCGTTTTATCTGTTTTATTTCGTAATATCTTCCACAATTTCAATTTATTCATTTGATTGTATACCAGCTGGTCCAAATATAATGTTTGTTTGGCACTGAATCAGTTAATATAACAATTATAGGACACAACATAAATTAACAGGTTAGAATTGGCACTGAGTAAAGATTGGAGTCACTTTAAACATTCGCTTTTCATCCAAGCATCAGACTCACCTCCACTATTTCCTCGTCGGCTGTTAATTTCTTAGACATAACTGTTTCCTTAGGTTCTGCTGGTCTATGCACGACGGTTTACCATAAACCAACTGACTCCCAGGCATTCCTTCTCTATACCTCCTCCCATCCTCCCTCTTGTAAGGATTCTATTCCTTTCTCACAACTGTTACGTCTCCGACGGCTTTGTCATGATAATAACGACTTCCGTCAAAAAGCCCATCGAAATGTTGGATTTCTTCCGCCTTCGAGGCTATCCTGAGAATTTTCTGTCTACAGCTCTTCACCGCTGCCAGTCAGTCGTGCAGAGGCTTTCTCCTCCAGGCCGAAACCACGGAGCAATAGACCTATTCTCTCACTTACCTACTATCCTCATAATATTGCTGCCAAGAACATTCTCATGATACATCTATCCATTCTCCAGGCAGACCCGGTCACTCGCGATGTCTTTTCAGAAGCCCCGCTTGTGGCATATAGGCGGGATCGTAACCTGAGGAATGTGCTGGTCCATAGCACTCTACCCCAACCCCACAATCCCCCTTCCTGGCACGGTGGCATGTCTTCGATCTCGTTGTAAGACCTGTCCACATGTCCTTCAAACCCAGAGTCTGGCTTTCCCGAAGACTACTTTCCACATCCGGGAGAGCTTCTCATGCACGAGTCGCAACATTATATATGCGATCATCTGCACACGTTGTGACATGAGATATATTGGGTAGACAAGTCTTCGTCTGGCGGACAGATTTAGGCAACACCTCTCTGATATCAACAGTGGTGCCCAGAAACCGGTACTCCTACACTTCAACAGTTCTGACCACTGTGGCGTTGCCGACATACAGGTCACGGAGATCAAATCGTGCATATCCTACGAACGCGATCGTAAGACATTGGAAAACCGCCTCATCTTCCAGTTGGGTTCACTCTCCCTTCACTGCCTCAATGTCCAACACAGTTTTATTTAAGTCCCGTACGCCCCCTGCCCCCTCCCATCCCCGTAGTCATATAGTCCACTAATAAGCCAGTTGCATGTCCTTCACAGGACGGCGTAGTCAACGCCAGCATTATCTTTGCCTTCTGTGACTTCCCGGTTAGTTTGCGTTCAGTCACTTCTCATTGCTTTCTGAACAACTGGAAACTGTGCTATTCCATGATGACAAGCGCCGGGTGATTTACATCCTATCGCCCGCAGCGTTGTTTCGAGCTTGGAGTGCGGAATTGTGAACTGCATCCGTTACATCGCCACAGAGTCTGCTACAGTGCTCTACCTATCCATATTTTTCAGTTTCGCTCTCATGGGCGCACCCCCATTCCCCCAGCTAGCGGTTCCCTCACCGGTCTTAGCCAATCCCCGAGCTTCTCGCTTTAGTGACCTTTAGTCAGTTGACCCTTTAACCACTACATCCGGTTTATTCCATCCACGGATAGCCGCTCAAGCTAGGATACAGATGAGTACCCTTAATACTTTCATGTAGCGTCTTTCGTGTATTTGTTTGTCTAGTTTTATTTGTTTGTTCTGTTGCTGACGAAGGCTTTGGCCGCAACGTCCATTTTGTCTCTTGTAATCGTGCTCTAGTAAAGCTGCTTCTCCTTTTTCGGTGATTCATTCATTGCTTAACGAGAGTGAATATTTGCGTTACAATAAACATTCACGTCACAAAATATATGAGTTACATTAAACATTCGCTCCATATTAGTGAAGATTTGAATCACATTAAACGTTCTCTTTACAATCGTGACAATTTCATTCGCAATAAACATTTACTTCAGAAGAGTTAATAATTCAGTCTCGTTAAACATTCACTTTACAGTCGTGAAAATTTCAGTCACATTAAACATTCACCTTAAAAGAGTAATGACTTCAGTCACTTGACAAATTCACTTCACAACAGTGAATAATTCAGTCACATTAAACATTAACTTTGAAAATGCGCTCAAGAAAACTCCGATATGTTTTTCTTATGGGTTCCGGATGGGGCGCGTACAGGACGGAGCGGGCGCGGGGGAGCTCCAGTTGACAGCCGTTTTACATTTGCAATTTCTGACTGCGCCCTAACAAACTGTCTTAAATTTATTTTTAAAATTGACAATACCGCATGAACTTGCAGAGTTCCTCACTCATTTTTTTCCCCACTCGTGTGATCAATACTTTCCTAATGCATTTATCGATCTTTGGCCCGGAGGAGAAACAACACTATCCGAACGACTTTTTTATTTTCCTGTCATTGTTTTCGCTAACTTCACAGAGCTGGCGCGTTATACAAATAATAATGATGCTATTATGGTTTGTTCGGATATTGACCAGTGTGTGTGTGTGTGTGTGTGTGTGTGTGTGTGTGTGTGTGTGTGTGTGTGTGTGTGTGTGGTAAGTGTGAGTGTGAGTGCGTGTTGTCCTGGCAGGTTCTGTTGGCGATACCGCGGGTGTAGCTACGAACATTTGTGAGATGGCGACTGCCAGGTTCTGCAGAAGCTCCATTGAATACTCCATGCCTTGAACAATAACAGGTTTGGCTGTAAACTCCCCCTTCCCCGGTTTCCATTCTTGTGTAAAATCTGCTGCTTTACATTCGACTTTCCACGTTGCGTAAATTCTGATTACATTGTCCGGTTTACCGCTGTTGTTTTTCCGTGTTAATATTGGTATATGCATTTGTATTATTCGCTGATACATGCTTCCGTGTTGCATTCACGCATGCGCTCAAAGTTGATCTTGCATCATTGACAAGTTAGTTCTACATACACGATGGAATGAGATCGTTAGATGATGCATGATGTTCTACATACATGATGGGATGAGGTCGTGAGATGATGCATGATGTTCTACAGACATGATGGAGGCGGCGGGATAGGGGTATTTCCTATCAAAGGAGAAGGTTCCCCCTAACCTCCACTAGACTACGGGACACCTTTGGGCAAGGTAGAGTACCCGTTTAACCCCATCTCCCCCACCCCTGGACAACTCTTCTCTCCCCCCCCCCCCCCCACCCGATCAGGGTCATGTGAAACCACTTGTGCAGGATGGTGGATGAAGTTGAAGAGCAGCTGACAGATAGTTATAGGTTATGGTCTCCAATTTCACGATAGTAGACAGAGGATATCTTTTTCTTTTGGTGGAGTATGGTCACTGCCAAGAAGGAAAGCTATGGCAAAGTACCTTCTTTACAAATGCCAAGAAAACTATGCTTTGCAATTTCATCGAAAATCGGAGAAACGGCTTAAATGGGTACTTCATATGAGCAGCCTCGCCCGGTAGGAGTAGTCAAGTGCACCAGGTGACTCCAGACCGACCGCAAACGACTGAGTACAGAACATTACCATCATTGAAAGTGGGAACTTGGATTGTAAGAACTATGAGTGAGGATGGAAAACGTGATAAGATTAAGAACGAAATGAGAAGACTGAACTTTAACATGTTAGTTATATGTGAGACGGGATGGAAAGGATTCGGTATTATAACATCTGAGGAATATAGCATAATTCATTCTGGTGGAGAGAAACAACAGCGAGGAGTAGCAATTATAATGGATATAGAGAGATCAAAATCGATAAAAGGATATTGGACTATATCAGACAGAATATTACTAGTAACTTTGAGTGGAATACCTTTCGATATCAACATCATACAAGTTTATGCACCAAAAACAGACAGCTGTGATGGCAGCACCGATGAATTTTATACTTATTTGAAGAATACTTTCAAGAAAAGCAAGCATTAAGAATTAAATATTATAATGGGTGACTTTAATGCTAAAGTTGGAAATCAATAGGACGGGTACATAGTAGGCAAGTATGGACTATGGGAACAGATCAAAGAGGCTGCAGACGTTTCCAGTGGGCAAAAGAGCTTGACATGATTATTGTAAACACCTGGTATCAACAGCACCCAAGGAGATTATGGACACGGAGGATTCCTTGCCATAACATCAGAAATCAGATTGATTACATTCTCAACAACAGAAAATTTATAAATGCCTTAAAAGTCGCAGAAACAATACCAAGCGCAGACTGCTACAGCGACCATCGATTAATCATCAGCAATGCACATATTAAAATTAAAGAAAGGCAAATATACACCAAGAAATACAAAATTTAATCTACGTGCACTGAAGAGTGAGGAGATAAAAGATACATTCAACGTAGAGTTAAAGAACATGTTTGATGCAATGTCCGATATGGAAATATTATTTCATGATATCAGCGGCGACCAATGGGAAATTTTAAAGACATCAGTCAACCAAGCTGCAGAAACAACCATCCCAAACATAAAGACGATGGGATGGAAGAAAGGGATGACGAAAGACATCTTAAAACTTATGGAAATATAAAGAAATAACAAAAATAACCATGAAAAATATGAAGAGATTCACAGGAAAGTTAAAAAAAAAAAAATACTGTACAAAGAGGCAAAAGAAGCATGGCTTGAGAAAAATTGCAGGGAAATTGAAAACCAACACCCAGAATACTAAATTAATACACTAAAGAATTAATTATATCACTAATAAAAGACCACACACAACAAATGCTGGCTAAAAACCAAAGATGGCAAATTCATAATAGAAAAAGATCAGATTTTACATGCGTGGGGAGATTTTGTCAAAGACCTGTATGATCATGCAAGAGAAGAACAGTATGATATTCAGAATAACAATCAATGACCATCAATTTTGAAGGTGGAAGTTCAGAATGCTCTTAACCATTTGAAAACAGACAACATCACAACAGAAATTATCAATGCCTTAGAATAATAGACCGTGTCAGCAGACTGCTGAACGCAATATATGATACTGGGTATACCTCATGAATTATGTAATTCTGTATTTATTGCAATCCGAAAGAAATCAGGAGCCTTGGAATGTGATAAACATCGAACAATTAGTATAATAAGCCACATCACGAAGATTGTGTTAAGAAACATCATGCAAACAGTTAGGAAAAAATTACAACCCGAAATAGGAAAAGGACATTGTGTGTTCATAAAAGGCAAGGGTACAGTAAATGCTATGTATATATGCTGAGAACAGTAATTGAACGTTCTATAGAAGTAAACAAAGACCTACATCTTTGCTTTATTGACTATACAAAGGCTTTCGATAAAGTAAGGCATGTCAACATGATGAAAATGTATGCAGATCTATATATTAATGGGAAAAACATTAGATTTGTAGAAAACATGTATTGAAAGCTGCCATAAGAATTAATAATGAAGAAGATCTAAATCAGCCTATTAAAAGAGGTGTGAAACAGGGATGTGTAATGTCTCCAGATGTTTTTTTCCCTGTACAGTGCAAATATTTTCAGAAAAATAGAAGATATGGAAGGAATCAACATTGGGGGACGATACATCAACAGTATTAGCTATGCAGATATTACAGTGTTGACTGCAGAGAATGGACAGGACCTGCAGCATTTAGTTGATGCGGTTGTTGCATACAGTGAACAACTGGGGTTAGAATTGAATAGTAAGAAGACACAGATTATGGTCGTCACTAGGAAGAAGGACCATAACATATGACGGGATATGCCTTGAAGAGAAAAGACCACGAATCGCCATTGCGAAGGGAGCCTTTCGCAAGATGGACAACATACTGACAAATAAAAAGAGTTTATTTGCAACGAGAAAAGTGCTACACAGAACCTGTACTGTTGTATAGATGTGAAGCGAAAGAAATGAGTAGACAAGCATAAAAACATCTGCTGACTGTGGAAATGTGGTTTATGAGGAAAAATACAAAGAATACCTTGGACATACTGAAAACCCAATAGACATCGACTAGACCACAATATGGACAGTCTAAACATCGACTATACTACCACATGGACCATCTAGACATCGACTATACAACCACATGGACAATCTAGACATCGACTATACTACCACAGGGACCATCTAGACATCGACTAGACCACCACATAGACATCTAGACATCGACTAGACCACCACATAGACATCTAGACATCGACTAGACCATCACATGGACCATCTAGACATCGACTAGACCACCACATAGACATCTAGACTTCGACTAGACAACCACATAGACATCTAGACATCGACTATATCACCACATAGACATCTAGACATCGACTAGACAACCACATAGACATCTAGACATCGACTAGACCACCACATAGACATCTAGACATCGACTAGACCACCACATAGACATCTAGACATCGACTATATCACCACATAGACATATAGACATCGACTAGACCACCACATGTACCATTTAGACATCGACTAGACCACCACATAGACATCTAGACATTAACTAGACCACCACATAGACATCTAGACATTAACTAGACCACCACATAGACATCTAGACATCGACTAGACCACCACATAGACATATAAAAATATACTAGACCACCACATAGACAGCTAGACATTAACTAGACCACCACATAGACATCTAGACATTAACTAGACCACCACATAGACATCTAGACATCGACTAGACCACCACATGGACCATCTAGACCAGGTGTGGCCAACATTTTTAGCAGGCGGGCCAAATTTCAGAAATAATATTTCCTGCAGGGCCACTCACCTAATATTTTTTTGTAAATTAAATTAAGCAAGCAAGCGTGCTACAGCCTTGACCACATCGTCGCTTCATATTCTGCGGGCCGCAACATGACTCCCGGCGGGCGGCATGCGGCCCGCGGGCCTCGAGTTGGCCACCCCTGATCTAGACATTAACTATACCACCACATAGACATCTAGACATTAACTAGACCACCACATGGACCGTCTAGACATCGACTAGACCACCACATGGACCATGCCATGTCTATGGAGTTTGTGGGCGTTATAAGTGAATGTCTGCTCCGTGTGCGCAGAGTCGAGTTAACAGGAATGAAGAGACGAGGCAGAGCCTCTAGAAATGAAGTCTGTATATGTATATATGGTGGTTGAGTGGTTAGTGCGCTTGTTTACCATGACAGCGGTGTGGATTCAATCGACAGCAGTGCGCGGTTTCTGTTGTGAACAGAGCTTCACAAAATGGGTGCTGGATAATATTGAGAAATTTATGAGAATTAGTTAGGCGGGGAGGAAGGGAAGTAGCCACCCCAGCCATTATGTTTTAGCCTAGAATATGTGACGGTCTAGTACTTCACAACCAAACAGCTAGCACCCGTTACAGGTCTACATTTACTTTCACGACTTAAAAGAGATTACAGGCTCCAGGATCGACTTCATTGCACCAGATGTTATCCCATATAGTTCGGTCTTCTTTCACAGGACCGCCTGGCGAAAGTGCCGCACAAAGCACGAACTTCTTAGCTCCAAGGACGATCTCCGGGAGTCTCTGAGACAATTACACTCGTGGACCGAATGGCTGAACCCGGAATCGAACCCACGACCTTCGGGGAGAGAGCGAGAGAGAGAGAGAGAGAGAGTGAGAGAGAGAGAGAGACCTAAGCGGTTTAACGACTTCGCCATGGAAAGCCCGCACATACATATATGGCCTTCTGGCCTAGAGAGACGACAGTGGAAGATAAACTCTATGGACCGCTGTGTGAACTAAAAGAGACTGTTGGATTCATACAAGAGACAACATTGCAGTTATAGACATATTTCAAGCGAACGAAATAAGAAGAAGAACATATATGTTATTGTTTTAAAACAAAATGACTAATGTTGAGACCTCATAACCTGACATCTTCGATTGCTATTCACTGTGCAGAGCTCATTAATAAGTATATACATATAACTATGTATGCTAACGTACAGACATAACACATTCCAGTATTACCATATGGACATTATTAAGAATGTGTATGTGGGTGCAATTAATTTCACAAAGGGAGGAAAGCCAGGTTGACTTGCGGTGAAACTGGTAAAGGGGCTAAAATAGGTTGAGAATCACTGCAATAAATAGACAGGTATCAGGTATACGACAGTCAGGTGACAGGCAGACGTTAGGTAGTCAGGTGACAGGCAGCCGTCAGGTAGTCAGGTGACAGGCAGACGTCAGGTAGTCAGGTGACAGGCAGACGTCAGGTAGTCAGGTGATAGGCAGCTGTCAGGTAGTCAGGTGACAGGCAGCTGTCAGGTAGTCAGGTGACAGGCAGACAGGCGTAGACAAGTTTCCTATAGACAGACAGACGACAGACAGGCAGCCGTCAGACAGACAGACTACGGGCAAACAAGCAAACAGACATGCGACAGATATGTAACAGTTCTATGTTCAAAGCAAGTGATAGGCATACTATATGTGTGAGTCATCGGTGGGTTATAGTCAGGGCCGGCGACATACACACATACAGGTATCCATACATAGAGCTACACCAGCGGGAAGGCAAGAAGAAAAAGATGATGATGATAAAGAAGAAGAAGAAGGAGAAGAAGAAGAAGAAGAAGAAGAAGAAGAAGAAGAAGAAGAAGAAGAAGAAGAAGAAAAAGAAGAAATAACAATAATAATATTGTACCGCAAGGTACAAGAGGAACGTGATGAGATGAGATGAGAATAATAATAATAATAATATATTTTTTTCCCGCGTTTCCATCCTGTTTCAAGGATATTGCGGTCAACACCAGCATCTTTCAGCTGTATGTTGATTCCTAGGCTAGATTACGCTCATCAGCACGCCACGACTTTCTGAGCGACCGGCTCCATACTCTCATAAGTCACTGGCGCGACTCGAACCCCTTCAAGTTCTCGTGCGCTCACGTCAACCACGAGAGTATTCGGGATTACGGAGAAAGCTGCTATCTCCTCTGCCAGGGAGACCGGCAATAATAATAATAATAATAATAATAATAATAACAATAATAATAATAATAGCTTCAAATCAGTAAACATTAAAGCTTGCAGACAAATTCTGTCATCCATTTCATCCGACAATCATCTAGTGCTTGCCGACTCCTAAGCTGACAAGCCGAGAATATCACTGTCAGACATAAACCCGGGCTATAAATGGATTGTTCAATTATACACCGGAAACGGGTAATCATGTTTACTGTCAACAGCAAATACAGTGCACTATAAACAGAAGATGTGCTGTCAGAAATAGAAATCTCAACGATTTTTCGACTATAAATAAAGGAACAATGCAACAGCGTTAATGTCTTAAAAGTTATTTGTCTATGGGAATTTAACGTCGAACGTAGAAATACTAATTATATAAAGTGTGTTAATGGGTTACCATAATTGAGAGCCGCGGGCATGTCTTGTTCAGTGCAAGCATTATGTGTACATTGTTACAGACACGGGTTTGTATGGAAACACAAACAAGACTAAATCAATTCTGATTGCATATCCGTGTTTCAACGTATATGTAGCAGCCTCTTTGTTTCAAAGCATATGTAGTAGCTTCTTCTTCTTCTTCTTCTTCTTCTTCTTCTTCTTCTTCTTCTTCTTCTTCTTCTTCTTCTTCTTCTTCTTCTTCTTCTTGTACCTTGCGGTGTCGTGGTGATGCATAAACAGCAGGATTGTGTCCATTTATGGGCTTCATACATCGAGATTCCTCCCATGTTATTCCCTCTGTCCATCGTGTACATGGTCGGCCACTTGTTCTGGTTCCATTTTGTCTTTACATCATTTCTTGCTGTGGTATATATGGTAGCTAATCCAATTATTACTATAACTCATCGTTATCACGTGACATGCCAGTAATTGTGGGTGGTCATGTTTCGCCATCTCATGGGATCTCCAGAGTCGTGGATCAGCCCTGTTTTCTTGTCCCGACTGTCGGAAAGTTTTGGGAAAATCTCAAAGTGATAGAGGAAAGCTGAAGTTCCTCTCTCCCAATGTGATCCCGCCCGTTGTAATTATTATAGCCTTTAGTGGCTCAATTGTTTGAGTCCATAAATAGAGTCCCGGAGAACCAAGAAAGTCCCCAAGGTGAACAAGGACAAGATTTCCTTGAATATTAATAATATTGTGGAGTTTCCTTGCCCCTCTGCTCTCAGCTACTTAATTAATATCCAGTAAGCTATCAGTTCCTAGGAAGTAAAGGCGTCCACACTAGCTGTCGGTTGGAGCGAGGACCACGTACCCAGCCAGCCTCCTAGTGTGAGAAGGTCTCTTTTGCTGGGACATTTGTACAAGAGTTCGAAGTCTGGTCTCTTTTACACTTTAGTATCACAGAAGAGAAATAGAACGACAGACAGGCAAACAAGACTGCTGGGCAGACCAGGAAACTGAGAGATATAATTTTATTAAGGTGCTTAAAGGTCAGCGGATCAATTTCATTGCACCGGGTGGTATCCCTTATGACTCGGCTACTTTCTGCCAAGCAGTCTGCCGAAATCGTCGCACAGAGCACGAACTCCAAAGCTCCAGCGACGATGCAAACGAGTTTCAAAGAAAACCGCACACGTAAACCGAATGACATGAACATAGGTAGGAACCCACGACCTTCGGAGCTAGAGGTGGGTGTGTTACGCACTCGGCCACGGAGGCCTCCATAGATAGATGGTATGATGTCATGCGGGAGAGAAAGGACTGTTGTTGTTAGGTGTGGGAGTCGATTGCAACAACAATCAGATTATTATGTAACTTGACGCTGTTGTGTGGGTGTGGGGAGCGCTTCTTTACGCAGGGAATCCCAAGCTTGACATACAAGAACCAGGAGATTTCGGGAGACGTATTAGCGTGAATCAGCGCACCAACTTGAACGTTCACCATGTTGTTTACGGGTTTGTGTGGGTGGGTGTGGGTTGGTGTGTGTGTGTGTGGGTGTGGGGGTATGTGTGTGTGGACGTGGGTGTGTGTCGGGGGAGGGGTGATGGTGTGTGTGGGGGTGGGGGTTGTTGGTGGGGGTGGGGGTATGGGACGGGGATTGCGGGTGTGTGTGTGTGTGTGTGTATATATATATATATATATATATATATTGTGTGGTGTGTGTGGGGGGGGGGGGGGGGCAGAGGATGCAGGTGTTGCAAATATCAATGACCGATATGTTTTTGTTTTGGGGCGTAATTGCCACGTGTCAGAGCTACCATATTTGCGCCTGTCGGCCGACACATCCGACTTCTGCGGGCTTATTTTGACAGGATTAACCCTCCCGATTGTTCTCTTTGAACTTTTCACGTTCAAAGTGTGTTAACGTCGTCTCTGTCCTTCTATCCACTGTAGACACACCGGCTGGCCCGTTGGCGACAACCGTTTGCATGCCGGTCAGCCCTCAAGGGAAGGCAGGGGTAGACCATATGCATTCCTCCATCCAACGAGGCTTCCTAAAGTGCAGAGCCGACACATGACGCTCTGACACTGAGCTCACCCAAGGAATCGTCACGTCCTGCACATGGCTGCTCAACCTCACTTTCATATATTGAGCCTCCCAGCAATCCAGATTGCACATACGGGGTGAAAGGGGGGGGGGCGGCATGGTTGCTGCTCACAGATCATGGACTTTGATGATGCCCTATACACCATGCCATCGAGTGAGACCTTCCACCTAATAAATCTGCTAGCCAAGCCATGTTCCATTTAGCATGGTGTATATATTATGTTCATTATGTCCCACCCTTATGTCTGTATTAGCTGGTGATTGAGGTACTGCATATGATACAGACATTCAGTATCTTTATAATAGTTTTGACAGACATATACTGGAGGCGTGGTTACTCTCTCTCTCTCTCTGTCTCTCTCTCTCTCTCTCTCTCTTGTTCTCTCTCTCTCTCTCTCTCCCTCTCTCTCTCTCTCTCCCTCTCTCTCTCTCTCCCTCTCTCCCTCTCTCTCTCTCTCTCTCCCCTCTCTCTCTCTCTCTCTCTCTCTCTCTCTCTCTCTCTCTCTCTCTCCACAAGTATTTTCTTTACTGCATGTCGTGGAGTTTGAACCAGTTTGTTATATAGTAGGATTATCGCTCTGCGGACATGTGAATGTGTCAGCAGGCAGGAATCGAAATTGCTGGACATCTGAACCTTTTTGTCAGTTTAGTAAACATCATATCTAAGCTCCCCCGGGAAGGTTAACCCGGCCACAAATGTCCGCAGAAGTCGGATGTGTCGGTCTAACGGCGCAAGAATGCAGCTCTGCTGTAAACAGGCACAACGCAATCACGTCCGAAAAAACTCCGGATGAACGTAGAAGAACAAGAAGAAGAATATCTAAGCTCTAAAATTCGCTTTCTACCAAATATGAAATGGTCAAAACTGTCACTGGACTTATCATTTTTGACGTTTCTAATGTCATTTTCTGCAGATATGTAGAATGCAGCCATGTCCGCCTTGCTTTTATACCTCAAACCAGCTTAGTGTTTCACCGATTACAGAACGCATAATTTTCTTAACAAAAGCCAGACCACATTCTTACAAAGGTTCTAATCTAGAACTGTCCCCGCTGTGAGTTAATTGTTCTGGCTCTGTTTGAGTGTCCCTAAGCGGTCGGAGTTTAAGAAACGCTGACGAACCCGAGAGATGTATTTTCTCGATCTTTGTTAGCTACAGGGTGTGACAAACTCTGTCAGCACCGGTCTACGGTACTTACCTTGATTGACAGACGCTGCACGGGAGAGAAACCATCAAGGCAGTAATGAAGAGACTGCCGACAGGGCCGAGACAAAGGTTGCAATAATTGACACTAGCCGCGTACACGTTCCAATGGAATACAAACTAACCCATAAATAGATTGGTCCAAAGCAATAAAATAGGAGGGCTGTCATAATAATGTTTTGTATGTTTTAAAAGTTTATTTCTGTCTACTCTGATTTTCCAGACTGCAAAGTTCTTCTTTCTTCTTCTTCTTCTTCTTCTTCCGTCTAAATAAGTTCATTTGTTTTGTTTTTGTGCACAACTCGTCGCAATTGTCAGATTGTAAAGAACTCAATAAAATCTTCACAATGAGGAAATATCAGACGTAAATATACTTTCTAGTAAAGGAAGTTCGTTGTAAACGTTCGCTTTTTTTTATTCCTTTTCAGAACCACTTCAATGCGCTCGCGTCAAAGAGATGAGATTTGGTCTGATTGAGTATGGGTAGATATATGGATAATGGTATACAAACATAAACCTTGACAAGGATATGGAAACGCAGAGATGAAATAAAGGCTGAATGACAATGGACACACACAAAGACAAGGATATAGAAACACAGAGATGAGATAATGGCTGAATGACAATGGACACACACAAAGACAAGTATATGGAAACACAGAGATGAGATAATGGCTGAATGACAATGGACACACACAGAGACAAGGATGTGAAAATAAAGAGGAGAGATAAAGGCTGGATGAAAGTGGGTAGACACATAGACAAGGATATAGACACTATAGTCAGTCAGTCAGTCAGTCAGTCAGTCAGTTAGTTAGTTAGTTAGTTTAGTTAGTTAGTTAATTAGTTAGTTAGTTAATTAGTTAGTTAGTTAGTCAGTTAGTTAGTTAGTTAGTTAGTTAGTTAGTTAGTTAGTTAGTTAGTTAGTTAGTTAGTTAGTTAGTTAGTTAGTTAGTCGACAGATCATCCTCATTGCACATCGAACCATTCAGTCCATAATTGCTCGGATCCCCTCCTCAGCAAATCCCGCAGCGTGTAGCGGCTCACGACACCAGTTCTGTGTTGGTTTATTAATCTTCTTGGGCTTCCTGCATAGTGTTCTTGTTTGGCCCCACATCTTTTAAATTGCTGTTCTCGCAGCCTGACCATGGTTGTAGATTCACAGTCATCACTTGGTTTTCCCAAACGACGTAATTCTCGTAGAGCATTCAGAATGTCAGCCTGGTCCATTGCGCGTCCGCCCTCCACAGTAGCCTTACCCACGAGCCTGTCATCCTGCTCATTTCCTTGTACATCCGCATGCCCTGGCACGAAAATGTAACTAATCTTTGCCAGCCTGAGACCGCTCCAGAGACAGCAACCATTCTCTTCCGACCGACCCCATCTCTATCTTCTTAGCGTATTCATTGAGTCACTAAGGACACATGCCCGATTGAATGTCTGTGTCTCGAGCCATGCCTTATTGCTTTACTTACTGCCATGACTTCCATAGTCAGGCTACTTGTGGTCAAAGCAAAAGTGTCCAGACTCTTCCTTCACACTTTTCCCTGCCGACCTGAGCAGTAAAGGCTCATGAACTTCTCACTCCTCGAACGACCGACCCATCTGTGTAAATAACATCAGCATCCTCTATAGAATTCTCGAAGATCAGAGCCTGTACTTCCGCCTCCACAGCAGCTGGATTTTCTTGTCTCCATTTCCTGTCTAGTTGGATGCACACTGAAAAGGGTGTACAGAACTCTGTTTGCACCTGTACCCACTCCTCGCCAGGTTCTAAGTCCTCAAGTGAACACACCTGCTGAAGAATGTCTTCTGCTTGACCCATCCACGACTTTCCTCTTTTTAACCATGCTGCCCTTTACCTTCTTAATCTCGCTATACAGTGGATTTTGTGTGTTTGCGTTGACTCTGAGGATAGGCACGTGCTCGGCAAATTTGTATTATGTCCCTCATGGTTGGAAAATTAAGAAGATAGCGCATCGCCCTGCATGTTGTATCTCTTGTACAAGAATAATACGCATAGCTTCGTTCTGTATCCTTTCCATCCTTTCCATCTGCATGCTACTGAGAGTCAGGATCGCCAACGCATACTCCAAAACAGAAAGGACCGGACCCTCGTAAAGAAGACATAAGTGGCGCTGCTCATAGTTTGCCGCCGCCATCACCCGCATCACAGCCACTATGAGATTAGATAGTGACTGAATGAGATTGAGCATAGACATAGATATGGATGTAGACACAATGAGATGAGATGATGACTAAATAACAATGGGTGGACACACAGACATGGAAGTGTGGACAAAGCGATGAGATAATGAACGGGTTTCATGGACACAGAAATAGACAAGGGTAAGAAAAGGAGACGAGCTAATGACACGATGGCAAGTACAGATATATGGGCAATGGTATAGAAACAGAGTGCATGAGATATGGTCGTACTGACAAGGGATAAATACATAGGCATCATCATCATCAAGTGCTTTACCAGATGGCATTTGCGTTGATTTCTCTCCACAAGATCTCGGTCCTTGGTGTTCTGGAATAACTCTACTGACGATAGTTCCTCAATGCCACTGTCTCTGTCCGTCCAGCATCATTTCTCTTGTTCTGCCTCTGCCACTCTTCTCCATCATTTTTCCAGTCGTCACAGATGTTCTCCAATGCCTCTCTTCTCATCACATGATCAAATAAAGTTGTTTGTCTCTTTCTTATTTTTGAATATAATGTTCTAGTTCCATTAGCCCCTTTGAGGCAGTCGTTGTTAGTTACTCTGACAGTCCAAGTATCATTGCCAGGGATGTAAGAAACATGGCGAGGCATAATAGCAATGGAAATGAACAACGGCAAAGATAACGAAAAGGTGATAAGATCTGGTCTTACTAACAATAATCAAATGTGGACAAGGATGTAGGAAAAGGTAGATAAGATATGGGTTGGTAAACAATGAACAAGACAAATACGCGCGTACAGGCAGTGTGTCAACTACTGGGGTCATTCTAAGTACCGTTTGGTACAGCTGGCCTATTTAGCTCACTTCATAGAACGTTCCCGGTAGATTAGGGGATGTTACACATGACCAGGCTAACCGTCATCTCTACTTATATTATATATATATAAATCAGTCCACGGTGTTCTCATCATTCATCTATAAATCCACATCTCCGCGGCTTCCCATACAAGAGTTAGATCATCTAAAAGACAACTATACGAAGGGAAACAACTACGCAAATACGCAATTCGCTTCTAAATGGTTATGTGACTATCCAGACCGCAGCACCGACGCCACACTCGCTGCCTGATTAACACGCGTGGGTATTGATTGGCAGCCGCTACAGAGCAGTGGCTAGAGCGCTTGCCTTCCGGTCCGGTAGTCGTTCGTTCGAAACTTCTCAGATGCGGGAGGAGAAACTTGTTCAATCAGCAAGATACCATGAAAACCAGCACATCCACACGACAACATGAGCCATCTGAAGATAGATGGCTGGTTGTTGTGTTGGTTGGGGAATTCCCCAGAAGTCTGAGTCTTAACTCTTCAGCCCGATGTATTGTCGTTCACATGGTCTGAACCAAGAAACATCTATCGGAGTGTGGTTGACAGCAGAGACTGGCGTTCACGTGGTTAGAACCAATGAAACATCTATAGGAGTGTGGTTGACGCAGAGACTGGCGTTCACGTGGTCTGAACTATGAAACATCTATCGGAGTGTGGTTGACACAGAGACTGGCGTTCACGTGGTCTGAACCATGAAACATCTATCGGAGTGTGGTTGACACAGAGACTGGCGTTCACGTGGTCTGAACCATGAAACATCTATCGGAGTGTGGTTGACACAGAGACTGGCATTCACGTGGTCTGAACCATGAAACATCTATCGGAGTGTGGTTGACACAGAGACTGGCGTTCACGTGGTCTGAACCATGAAACATCTATCGGAGTATGGTTGACACAGAGACTGGCGTTCACGTGGTCTGAACCATGAAACATCTATCGGAGTGTGGTTGACGTAGAGACTGGCGTTCACGTGGTCTGAACCATGAAACATCTATCGGAGTGTGGTTGACACAGAGACTGGCGTTCACATGGTCTGAACCATGAAACATCTATCGGAGTGTGGTTGACACAGAGACTGGCGTTTCACGTGGTCTGAACCATGAAACATCTATCGGAGTGTGGTTGACACAGAGACTGGCGTTCACGTGGTCTGAACCATGAAACATCTATCGGAGTGTGGTTGACGTAGAGACTTGCGTTCACATGGTCTGAACCATGAAACATCTATCGGAGTGTGGTCTGAACCAAGAAACATCTATTGGAGTGTGGTCTGAACCATGAAACATCTATCGGAGTGTGGTCTGAACCAAGAAACATCTATCGGAGTGTGGTCTGAACCAAGAAACATCTATCGGAGTGTGGTCTGAACCAAGAAACATCTATCGGTGTGTGGTCTGAACCAAGAAACATCTATCGGAGTGTGGTCTGAACCAAGAAACATCTATCGGAGTGTGGTTGACGCAGAGACTGCATTCCCGACCCACTTCAGAAGTGCTTTCTCCACGGGGGCTGTGTGGTTGTCAATTCTGTATATTCGGCTGTCATTTAGTTTATGTAACTGTCAATAAGAAACTGTCATTTACTGCCTATAGTACCATGCGGTGTATGACGGGGGCGGGAGTCGTGAGTCTGAGGAATTAAGGCCGCATGGCTAGTGCAGTCGCCACGAACAGTGCAGGTTAGAGTTTTCATTTTGCCCCGGACAGAAAAAACGCCTCACCTTACCGAGGATTCGAACCCGGGTCTCCCGAAGGAGAGCCCGGCATTCTAGCCACTCGGCCTGCCGCTTGTAAATTATGTTTATCCCGCTGTCATTTAGTGAATGTACTGCTGTGAATTATGTTTATTACTCTGTCACTGCAGTGAGAAGTCCTGATCGTTCGGGTTCCATCGATTGACGGACGTCGGTCGCGGCGATTGGGCAATCTTGAGCATAGCCTACGATGGGTAGCGTTGTGATATTCTGTTGTGATAATTTGGTGGTCCAGTGTGTGCCGCGTGGTTACACACCCGCTTCACAATGCGTGATCCGGGACTGTTTCCGGATCCGGTCAGGGATATGCACTACTGACGAGCTCAAATGAGGGCGAAACTCGAGTATAGTGCTTCCATATTGACGTGGATAGGCCTTAGGTTCATACCAGAATGCGATCGGCGTTGCCAGTAGTGGGTTGTGCTCAATATTTAACTATTGTATGTATTCTTGTGAATTCTGTCTATCCCGCTGTCATTTAGTGAATGTACTGCTGTGAATTCTGTTTATTACTCTGTCACTATTGTATGTATACTTGTGAATTCTGTCTATCGCGCTGTCATTTAGTGTATGTACTGTTGTGAATTATGTTTATTCGGTTATCATTTAGTCAATGTGTGACTGTGAATGTTGTTTATTTGGCTGTCAATAAAACTATGTATTATAGTGAGTTCTAGCACTGGAGGAACCGTGGCTAAGAGGGTATGTTATAGCAGAATGTGAAACATCAGAATATGGTAGGGAGACAGCCTAGAGTTATGTACAACATCAAGATATGGTCAGGATACAGTCAGGAGACAGTCAGGAGACAGTCAGGAGACAGTCAGGATAGTCAGCACACAGCCTAGCATTGTGTACAACATCAAGATATGGTCAGGATACAGCCAGGAGACAGTCAAGAGACAACCAGGTACAATCATTCTCAACATAATGTCAGGAGACAGCCAGGGTACAGTCAGGAGACAGTCAGGATACATTCAAGGTACAGTCAGAAGACAGTCTGGCGACAGTAAGGAGGCAGTCAGGATAAGTCAGGATACAATCAGGTTATAGTCAGGATACAGTCAGAGTACAGTCAAGAAACAGTCAAGAAACAGTCAGAGTACTATCAAGATACAGTGAGGAGGCAGTCAGGATAAGTCAGGATACAATCAGGTTATAGTCAGGATACAGTCACGGTACAGCCAGGAGACAGTCAGGATACAGTCAAGAGACAGTCAAAGTACAGTCAAGAAACAGTCAGAGTATCAAGATACAGTGAGGAGACAGTCATGAGACAGGATACATTCAGGAGACAGTATACATTCAGGAGACAAGATACAACCAGTGGACAGGATACAGTCAGTAGACAGTCAGGATACATTTAGGAGACAGGATACAGTCAGGAGACAGTCAGGGTACAGTTAGGAGACAGTCAGGGTACAGTCAGGAAACAGGATACATTCATGAGACAGGATACAGTAAAGAGACGGGATACAATCAGTTGACAGGATACAATTAGGAGACAGGATGCAGTCAGGGTACAGTCAGGAGACAGCCAGGAGACATTCATGGGACAGTCAGGATACAGCCTAGCAGAATGTACAAGGAAAGCTCAGGGTGGAAACCGCCGGGGATTCGCTGCTGTCAACTTTCGCCACGGAGAAGGCACTGAATAATGATAAATGCCAACACTTGCAACTGATAAGCAAGAATATATATCTGTGTGTCTATGTGTGTGCATGTGTGTGTGTGTGTGCTTGTGTGTGTGTGTGTGTGTGTGTGTGAGTGTGTGTGTGACATAAATCGAGAGGTATGATGCTGGATGGGCTGAAACCATAGCATAGGAGGAACGTCCTCAGTAGAGTGCACCCAGAACCCCGCAGACCGATATTTGTGGAGAGACACGAAGGCCTACGCCAATTTCCACGGCACATGATAATGCTAGGGCATAACTACAGTTAATTAGGGCGGTATGAACACCAGAGATCTTAACTACTATTTTAATAAGAACCCCTGATACTTACGTCACACAAGTTTGTCACAGGCTGAATATGCGAGACTAAATATTTTTGCTTCAGACAAACATATCTAACAAGAAATAAAATAAGCATAGATGCGCCAAGAATAAACAATGTATTGTGCAATCGTAACCCGTGGCTAGACACCCACAGCGAAAAAAAAATTGAAGACGTAAAGAAAGCTGTGGAGACATTCTCAACATATGTCTAGTAGCCCTTTTGAAATAGAAAAGAAACCCGTATAGGATAGGTTTGTAATGCTTTTGTGTAATTTCTATTGCACGCTGAGAAATTTGACATTAACGAAATTGATATCTTCTTGTTGGAATGCAGATGTGGCGTAGAAGAAGAGAAGAAAAATAACATAAACACGCAAGCACAGCGAGACAACGTTGGGAGTAGTCATCAGGAACATGTAGGTGCAAACAGGCAACTGCGGGGACAGACAGCGAGTGGCTTAATAAATTTCATCTGCTACGGAGATGGCAGCGTTTTGGAATGTAGATTCAGAACAATATGGCCATCCTGTTGCCGGGGGAACACTGATGTAAACAATACGTTGGAGACATTTTGAGAACGTATCCAAACAGTTCGTTGTTTGCGTGTGAGGATCAGCGGGAGTTTGAGAGCATGTGGGATGTAGAGAGGTATGGCACGGGGTGGGGAAAGGTGGGGGGGGGGGGGAGAGAAAAGGGTGTTGGATAAATTCTCAGGGATTACACAGTGAGCAGAAGAGGTGGATGAAAGAGACACAAGACAGACAGACAGACAGAAAGACAGACAGACAGACAGACAGACAGACAGACAGACAGATAAAAGACAGACAGACAGACAGACAGACAGACAGATAAAAGACAGACAGACAGACAGATAAAAGACAGACAGACAGACAGACAGACAGACAGACAGACAGATAGATAGACAGACAGACAGACAGACAGACAGACAGACAGACAGACAGACAGACATACATACACACAGACAGACAGACAGACAGACAGACAGACAGACAGACAGACAGACAGACAGACAGACAGACAGACAGACAGACAGACAGACAGACAGACAGACGGACAGACAGACAGACAGACAGACAGACAGACAGACAGACAGACAGACAGACAGACAGACAGACAGACAGACAGACATACACACAGACAGACAGACAGACAGACAGACAGACAGACAGACAGACAGACAGACAGACAGACAGACAGACAGACAGACAGAGAAAAGAGACTAAGAAAATATAAGGAAATCTGAATGTAAGATTTTCTGTTGCTATCAAACCATCCATGATGCTGAAAACATCGCATAGATGATCATCCTACGACATCAGCACCACAAGCCATAACAGCGATGCAGAAGGTAAGTACAAGTGATGCAGAAAGAAAATATAATGTTGCCAATATGCTTGCCGCAGTGATTTTCGTAACCAAGGAGTACTCGGAAGATAAAATACACAGCGCAGTAAACGGCAAGCACTGGCGAAACATTGCATCATGGTAATGGGTGATTACACTATGCATCACATGATGGGAAGAAACGACATATATGTTTGGACATTCATTCAGTATAATTTTACATTATTAAACAGTTGAAAAAAAAAAAAAAAATACTGTTAGAGTAGCTCGCCAGAGAGGCCCACATCCTACAGAGAAAGAAACAAGAGTGCTAGGATCACGATCCATCCAGTGTGTCCAAGAAGAACAGAGAAGGGCACAATAAAAGACACTAATCGCGAAGCAACAGTTAATTTGTGTGTGTTGTAATTTCCAGAAGACATTTAGCGGTTCCGCTGATTCAGGCTGAGTGAAATATGCCAAAATATCTAATTTCTAAAGTCCAACATTTGAATAATCCTCTTTTTTCGTATCAAATATACTCGCCTAGAATAAAAAGTTAAATGCTGGTTCTTATCTTGTATCATCATACATGTTTTTCATATAATCTGTCAACGCATGTAAAATTTAATCTTTTTCTATTATGATTTTTTTCCATCTTTTCTTTTCAGGCAGCCGGCTGGTGTAGGTATTCTTTTATTGGTAAGCATATGAATTCTTGTGTGCATTAATGTGGTATTTTTACTTTTGTTGTGTTTCTTTCAATTGCTATGCAATTTTTACTCGCAGCCATGCTTCTTTTGCCTCTTTAAATAATGTTCTGACTTTTCTGTGAATCTCTTCATATTTGTCCGGATTATGTTTCTTGCATTTTCTTATTTCCATTAGTCGTACAAGAAAGTGATATCTTCCTGTTGGAATGCAGATGTGGCGTAGAAGAAGAGAAGAAAAATAACATAAACACGCAAGCACAGCGAGACAACGTTGGGAGTAGACAGCAAAAACATGTAGGTGCTTTCCTTAATTTTGGGATAGTTGTTTCTGCAGCTAAACAGTTATAAATCTTCAGCATTTCCAGTTGATCATCCATATCTTGAAATAAGATCTCTAGATCAGACAATACATTGAATCTGTTCTTTACTTCTATGTTAAAAGAAGTAAAGATCTTAAAAGAAGTAAAGATTATTTCTTAAGACCTACTTTTCTTAATTTTGGGATAGTTGTTTCTGCAGATAAACAGATATAATTCTTCAGCATTTCCAATTGATCATCCATATCTTGAAATAAGATCTCTAGATCAGACAATACATTGAATCTGTTCTTTACTTCCATGTTAAAAATGTCTTGTATTTCGTTGTCATTTTTCAATGTAAATAGATCATAGTTAGTGTTTCCTGGTGCATACTTGATTTTTTGTAAAACTTTACCTTTAAGGTGCCTGTAATCAATCTGTGATCACTATAACAATCTGCTTTGGGAACTGTTTTTGCGACTGTTAACGCATTTCTAAATCCTCAGCTAATCAGGATGTAATGAATCTGGTTTCCAATCTACTGTCAGGACTCCTCCATGACCATTCTCTTCTTGAATGTTGCTAAAACCGGGTATTTCCCACTATCAGTTCATGCTCTTTTGCCCATTCTA
>JACEFZ010005759.1:192500-205000 GCA_014155875.1 Cepaea nemoralis
TATTCTGGGAAGTGAAGTTGACCGGCAAGATTTGACCTCATGACCTATCGAATGCCGATTGATCTACAGACGTACTGGGCTAGCATCATTTACCCTGTTCGAGTCAACGACTGGATAAGTATCCTTTAGTTTCACAATTTGTATTGGTACAAGGGATTCGACCTTCTATCTCCAACTGACAGCAATCCTATGATGGAGCAAGTGCAGTGTTGCGCAGGAATAGCTGGACATATCTCGCTTCATGATAGCGAAGATCGTTGAGGCAACAGGATAATTTATGGCTGTTGGCGACAGAGGTCAACAGAAAGAGAGGATGCTGGACGTGTCTGTAAACTGACACAGAAGAAAGATCTACAAAAGAAGAATGTGCTGGATGTGTCTGTAAAGTGACACGGAGGATGGACAGAAGGAGAAGATGCTTGATGTGTCTGTAAAGTGACACGGAAGAAAGATCAACAGAAGGAGAGGATGCTGTGTGTGTCTGTAAAGTGACACGGAGGATCGACAGAAGTATAATATGCTGTGTGTGTCTGTAAAGTGGCACGGAGGATCGATAGAAGGAGAAGATGCTGGATCTGTCTGTAAAGTGATACGAAAGAAAGATCGACAGAAGTAGAATATGCTGGATGTCTGTAAAGTGACACGGAGGATCGACAGAAGGAGAATATGCTGGATGTGTCTGTAAAGTGACACGGAGGATCGACAGAAGGAGAATAAGCTGGATGTGTGTGTAAAGTGACACAGAGAATCGAGAGAACGTGGAGACGCTGGATAGGTCTTCATAGTGACACGAAAGAAAGATCGACAGAAGGATAATATGCTGGATGTGTCTGTAAAGTGACACAGAGGATCAACAGAAGGAGAAGATGCTGGATATGTTTTTAAAGCGACCCGGAGGATCGACAGAAGGAGAAGATGCTGGATATGTCTTTAAAGTGACACGGAGGATCGACAGAAGGAGAAGATGCTGGATGTGTATGTAAAGTGACACGGAGGATCAACAGAAGGAGAAGATGCTGGATATGTATGGTAGACACGGTAGACGACGGGGATTCAAGCTTATGAAGAACACAGATGCCAGATACCTGTGGAGAAATATGGTGGCCTTATTGTATTATCAGTAGTTTGCCATTGGTCTCTGGACGGCTGACATCTCATACCATGGGAATGAAAGCAAAGTGATCTGCTTTCAAATCGCCTCCGGCGGATTTCTAACCGTTGACTCGGTATTACGCTTGTCACTATACCTTAGTCCACAGACACTGATTTTAGTCAGTAAAACGTAATGGCGCTGTTTGCACGCCTGAAGAGGCATTGGACATTTGTACAGATCAATCAGCCCTAGGTGAGTGATTTATAGACAAATAAGCCCTGGGTGAGCGCTGTATAGACCAATCAGCCGTGGGCGAGCACTGTATAGACCAATCAGCCCTAGGTGAGTGATTTATAGACAAATCAGCCCTGGGTGAGCGCTGTATAGACCAATCAGCCGTGGGTGAGCACTGTATAGACCAATCAGCCGTGGGTGAGCACTGTATAGACCAATCAGCCCTAGGTGAGTGATTTATAGACCAATCAGCCCTAGGTGAGTGATTTATAGACCAATCAGCCGTGGGTGAGCACTGTATAGACCAATCAGCACTGGGTGATATATAGACCAATCGGCCCTAGGTGAGAGATTTATAGACAAATCAGCCCTGGGTGAGCGCTGTATAGTCGTCGTCACACCGCCCGTCTTCACTTCCCAAGACATGTCATGATACCCAGTTTAGGCTGGCTCTGTCTGAGAGCCCAGGGTCAGTTAAACAAATCCAGCTCGACGTGGATTCGAACTCACGACCACTGGTCCGGCAGGCGAGCACGTAGCCACTAAACTATCGCTACTTCCTGTCATAGATGCTTCATATTATTATTGTTCGTGGATAGTTTGTGACCTCCCTTGTCACTTCGTATCTTTCCCGTAGTCCATGTAAATATAGCGAGTTATTTATATGTAGCCACGACCTCCTGTGGACAACAAGTAGCCACGACCTCCTGTGGACAACAAGTAGCCACGACCTCCTGTGGACAACAAGTAGCCACGACCTCCTGTGGACAACAACAAGTAACCATGACCTCACGTGGACAACAGTATGTAGCCATGAGCTCCTGTGGGCAACAATCGCTTTCAAATTAGTATCTGAAATATGTCACAGGATTATTAATATGATGTTGGGATGGGCCCTAATTATGCCTTCTCTTCTGAGGTTGAGATGGGCCTTAATTATAATGTTTCTTCTGAGGTTGGGATGGGCCCTAATTATGCCTTCACTTCTGAGGTTGGGATGGGCCCTAATTATACCTTCTCTTCTGGTGTTGGGATGGGCCCTAATTATGCCTTTTCTTCTGAGGTTGCAATAGGCCCTAATTATGCCTTCTCTTATGAGATTGGGATGCGCCCTAATTATACCTTCTCTTCTGAGGTTGGGATGGGCCCTAATTATACCTTGTCTTCTGAGGTTGGGATGGGCCCTAATTATGTCTTCTCTTCTGAGATTGGGATGGATCCTAATTACAATTTCTCTTCTGAGGTTGAGCGGGTTAGGGGTAATGAAAACACGACATATTTAGGAGCATACAAGATACCACCTTTCCGGTCACCGAATTAGGTTGTTTTCAATCGTAGTTCTTGTACTTCATCGGATAGACGCTTACCCGGGGCATTGGGTTTGAATCTGGTGACACTGAAACAACCAACACACCTGGGGGGACGTGACCTACCTCGGCTTCATCCCAGCCAGCCTATTTATGCTGTGCTCATTAAAGATCTGGTTACATCTGAACATACCAACCCGAAGATGTGGAGCTGCACCGCCAGTCTGGCCACACATGCCAATTTCTAGTTTAGAGAAGGGACATGGAGTTCTACACCCCAGTCCCCGTGGAGACGGTACTGTGCTGCCGGGTCAGGAGAAAGGCTCTACGTTAACCTCACTGATGCCTTATGCATGTGTGTATGTATGTGTTTATGCACGTGCTGTGTATGTGTGTCTGGCTGCCTGACTACCTGTTTTATAACATGGAAATGTGCATTGTTTATGTTCGCAAAATTAATTTGACAATGTCTTTTTTCCTATGTGAATGCAACATGCAAAATAAGTAATTGATGTACGAATGATGAGTAATTGTTTTTTCCGCATATCCTTTACAGGACATCGCTGTCAACATCAGCATTTTTCAGCTGAGCGTTGATTTCTTGGCAAGATTACGCTCAGTAGTTTACCATTGCTTTGATGAGTGATTAGAAGGGCCGAAATTAAAACGGGCCTGCGTGCCCAATTTGTGACCCTTTGAAAATAAGGTTCATTCGTTCATTCGTTAGTTCACTCCGATAGAGTGATACAGGCGGGTCTCGCGCTTCCTGAAGAACGATGCGCAGGATTTAAGTTTAACGCATTCTTCTAATGTATGTACAAACAACAAGAGTCAGATAGATCTGTCTAGGTCAGATGGTTCAGCACCATGTTCCCTGCCGACTGGCATAGGCGTTTATGTCTTCGCTAATGTTTCCTCTGTATACTTCAGGTCAACAGACTGCATTCCCTGACCTAGAGGAAAACCTGTCTCTCCAATCTTAATTTATTGTCCTCTAACCAGGTCAACGGTGGACTGCCAGAGTAACTGACAACCATTGCATGGAAGAGGCACATAAAACTATAACAGTATATGCAATAATAAGAATGAGATAACATTTTTCTTTGGTCATGTGATGAGAAGAATGGCATTGGAGAATATGGTGAAAACTGGAAAGATCAATGGGAAAAGCAACAGAGACCGACCAATAACAATGATGCTGGATGGACTGAGACGGTGGCATGGAGAAATCTCATCAACAGAGTTGACCCAGAACACCGAAGACCGAGATCTTCAGAGAGACATGAACGCCTACGCCTGCCGGCATGGCACATGATGATGTTGATAGTACTCTACAAATACTCGATAACTGCGTAGTACTTTAGAGTGCCGGTACTCTACAAATACTCGATCACAGCCTCGGGAAAAGAAACAAATCCGAAGACCAGAAAAGAGAGAAAAGAAAAAATAAGCACATAGTTTCAGCTAAAGACAATATTTGAAATGTGTGTGCAAGATGCAAGAATGGCACCCGAAATAGAAATCCACGTACAGGAATTGTTGCAGCCTTATAATCCACGGGGAACTTAAATAAAACCAATGGACAACAAGTGCATTCTCTAATTACTACTGGTGTGCTCACTCTCTTAAGTGCTAGCCGATTCAATACATATTTGTCTATTTGATTAGGACAAGAATGTTTGCATTTAAACGGAACCGCTGACAGCCAAAGATCGATATTGAATTGTTGTCGCTACGATTGTCTGAAATCTGTAACTCTAGCTCTGTCATCAGACGAGCCAAGCATTTTAACGAAACAAAACAGAACAAAAAGTCCTATCATTTTTTATTGGGCTTCGAGGCCTGTTGGGTGATTCTATTCCATCTTGCAGGGTGATAAAGTAACAGGGTGAGGAGAAGCCAGTGTATTAGGGTTGGGGGAGGGAAGGTTAACTTATTTAAGTTAGATCTGCCAGAAAAGTATAGGTTAAGGTAACCTTGAATGGGGGAGCGTATTTGATTGGTCAATGACTGACTGGTACGGTTGGGTGTCAGAGATAGCGTATTTGATTGGTCAATAACTGGTACTGTTGGTTAGCAGGAATATCGCATTTGATTGGTCGGTGACCGGTAATATTGGTTAGCACGGATGGCGTATTTGATTGGTGAATGACTGGTACTGTTGGTTAGCAGGGAAAGCGTATTTGATTGGTCGTTGACTAACTGGTACTGTTGAATAGTAGGGACAGCGTATTTGATTGTCAACAACTGGTACTGTTGGCTAGCAAGGATAGCGTATTCCGATTGGTCAATGACTGATTGGTACAATTGGGTGTCAGAGATGGAATATTTGATTGGTCAATGACTGACTGGCACGGTCGCATCGCAGAAATGGAGTATTTGGTCGTTGATTGAATGGAACAGTTGGGTCGCAGAGACGTCGAATTTGATTGGTCGATGATGGACTGGTACAGTTAGGTGGCACAGATAGTGTATTTCATTGGTCAATAACTGGTAAAGTTTGATCGTATATGATTGGTCACTGCCTGACTGGTACAGTTGGGTTGCAAAGGTAATGTATTTGATTACTCAATAACCGGTAAGTTGGGTGTAGGGTAGGCGCATTTTATTAAGAGCTCACTGACTGCCAGCCTAATGACAAACTAGCCCGCCAACCAATCAACCAGACAGTCAGGCAGCCAACCAAACAACTAACCAGCCTGCCAACCAAACAACTAATCAGCCAGGCAAGTAATCAACCAGACAGTCAGCCAGCCAACCAAACAATTAATAAGCCAGCCATCCAAACAACCAGCCAGCCAGCAAACCAAACAACTAACCAGCCAGCCAACCAAGCAACTAATCCGCCAGCCAACCAAACAACTAACCGGCCAGCTAACCACCAACTCAACAAAGCAGTTAACCAATCAACCAATCAATAAACCAACCAAACCACCAACCAACCATTCAGCCAAGAAATCAACCAATCACTTTAACAGTCTGTGATACGGAAAGGGTATACTCTCACCTCACATCACTTCAGTATGGACCCGACCTCACAAAAAGGTATCTGAGATACTTCTGGGCGCAAAAGGCGGCAAGAAAGATCAATAATAACAGTATTTCCTTAAGTTATAATGCAGGTTTACATCTCTTTCAGAAATTTATAATGAAAGTTGACTTCTCTTTCAGAAAGTTATAATGAAAGTTGACTTCTCTTTTAGAAAGTTATAATGAAAGTTTACATCTCTTTCAGAAGCTTACAATGAAAGTTGACATCTCTTTCAGAAGCTTACAATGAAAGTTGACATCTCTTTCAGAAGGTTACAATGGAAGTTGACTTCTCTTTCAGAAAGATAAATGGTAATAATATTTTCATAAGCTATAAATGAAAGTTGACATCTCTTTCAGAAGGTTACAATGAAAGTTGACTCTCTTTCAGAAAGTTATAATGAAAGTTGACTTCTCTTTCATAAATTTATAATAAAAGTTGACATCTCTTTCAGAAATTTATAATATAAAGATGAATTTTCTTTCAGAAATGTATAATGAAACTTGACTTCTCTTTGAGAAATCAATGGAAAACTAATGAACTGACAATTGCCTAGACAATTAATTTGGTATCCTGCAAACGACGCGCAACATTTGTATAATTTAGTGCAGTAGTTCTCAACCGGTGGGGAATTCCCCCTGGGGGGGGGGGGGGGGAATTTTAGGATTTCCGGGGGGTGGGGATGAAGATTATTTCAAAATCGCGTTAATACAAGAACCGATTACTTGATATTGTTTTTTCCCTCCATACTTTACGGTTCTGTACTCCTCGCCCTTCTGATATTCGGCTTATAACGTAAGTAGACCCACAAATCACGTTTTATGTAGACATCTAAACTTGTTCTAGTATGTGTTATTAAAGCTGGCTTCCATATGTACGTATACGATGTAGGGGCATGGTGGGCGGGGGGGGGGGGGGGATTTATAGGGAGGAAATACGAAAGGGGAGGAATGACATTCTCAACATATGGTGAAAAGGGGGGGGGGGGGCATGGGCCAAAAAAAGGTTGAGAACCACTGATCTAGTGTATGCGACGCCCCATTTATTGACACCAGCAGTAGGGAATGGCAACAGTAATCTCGCAGAAGATACTGGTTTACAGCATTAAACCGCAGGCTGTCTTGAAAAGGTAATCATTAAGCAGCAGACGCTGTCATGCTGAGGTAACCAGTAAACATAAGTTACTGTCAAGGAAAGGTACATAAGTTACTGTCAAGGAAAGGTAGTTATAAAACGATATACTGTCATAAAAAGATAGTAATGAAACGATATACTGTCATGAAAAGATTTTAGTTAACTGACATACTATCATGAAAATGTAATTATTAAACAGTAGAAACTGTCGTGAAAAGTTATCATCCAGTCATTATATGAAATAATAATAGTTACTATGTGAAACTATAACAGTTACTACTAAAATGTCCTAAAAGTCGAGATGATCAACTTCATTGCACCGGGTTTTATCCCATTCGGCTCAGTATCTTTCCGCAGGGCGGACCTGCTGAAAACGTCGCACAAAAACACGGACTCCTTAGCTCCCGCGACCACTCCCAGAAGTGAACACACATATATACAAACACACACAAGCACCCACCCACACACAAACAAACACACACACACACACACACCATGGAGAGCGAGAGAGCGAGAGAGAGAGAGAGAGAGAGAGAGAGAGAGAGAGAGAGAGAGAGAGAGAGAGAGAGAGAGAGAGAGAGAGAGAGAGAGAGAAAATAGAGAGAATAATGATCCTACCTTCAGAATGATCTAGTTTCGTCACACAGAATGACCTAGTTTCGTCACACAGAATGATCTAGTTTCGTCACACAGAATGATCTAGTTTCGTCACACAGATGACAGAACATTGCATCCACCTGCCAGAAAACGATCAAATCCGATGATCACCCTACAATTACTCACCCCGCCCCTGCCCCGTCTCCCAGCTCTGTACGTTTTCTTGCTCACAAAATCAGGCCTTTGTTTCCTGTATTTGTTTAGCATTCTTTCTGTCCTTGCGTCATATGAGCAAACATGTTTTCTTCATTGTTGTTGCTTTCTTTTCTTTTGTCATGTTTGTTCTGTACTGCTGATTAACGCACAACCGAGAGCGCGCATTACACACACACACACACACACACACACACACACACACACACACACACACACACACACACTTTCCTCCGAAGTCGGAGAGTATCTGCCTGCACGGCGAGGGTCCACCAGTCTGCACACCAATAAGCCAGACATGGGACAACGTATACTCACGCAAACCTCAGGTTACGGTATGACATCACACTGATGTTGGACAACAGGATGTCTTCATCCGACATACAGGACTTCACGCTGGAGTTCACGGCCAGCGAACGCAAGAAAGCGCGCGCGCACGCACACACACACACACACACACACACACACACACACACACCACACACACACACACACACACGCGCGCGCGTATTCAAGTGTTGCAGTGGAAAGAAAAAAAACATACCTTCACAACAGAAAATATATAAAAATAATATCAGAAAGAAGATTAAAATGGGTAGGTCGATAAAGTCTTGGGCTCAATCCTTGATAGGGCAATATAACCTAAACACAAAGTGGCCACGGCTAGGAGAAGTAGCACTGAGTACCTCATTCCCTATAGACACACATATGTATACCAGCATCCGTGCACGAATGGTTGGTTTGGTGTGATCAGTTTTCTAGTTTTATCGTTAATGTTGTTGTTATTGTTGATGATGCTGTTGTTGCTTTGGTTATTCTTTATTTCTATTCAGCGTTTGTTCTTTGTTTTACTTTTTTTGACTTTGTTTAAACTGGCGTGTTTGCGCGACATCTTAAACTGATGGTTGAGCGACATCTTACACTAATGTTTAGCGACCTCTTAAAGCTGGAGTAGTTGGGCGACATATTAAAAGTGGAGTGGTTGGGAGACATCTTAAGACTGGAAGGCTTGGGCGACTTAATAAAGCAGAAGTGGTTTGGTGACATCTTAAATCTGGCGTGGTTGGGCGACATCTTAAACTGATGTTTTCGGACTTCTTAAAGCATGAGTGGTTTGGCGACATCTTAAAGCAGGAGTGGTTAAGCGACATCGAAAAGCTGGAGTGCTTGGGTAACATCTTAAAGCTGGAGTGCTTGGGTAACATCTTAAAGCTGGAGTGGTTTGGCGACATCTTAAAGCAGGAGTGGTTAAGCGACATCTTAAAGCTGGAGTGCTTGGGTAACATCTTAAAGCTGGAGTGGTTTGGGACATCTTAAAGCTGGAGCGGTTGAGCGAAATCTTATTATCATACGTGTCTTAGGACTGAGACAGACAACAACCAGAAAATGCACATAAGAAAGAAAGAAAGAAAGAAAGAAAGAAAGAAAGAAGAAAGAAAGAAAGAAAGAAAGAAAGAAAGAAAGAAAGAAAGAAAGAAAGATCGTGACTATCCATGTCCTGGCAGATGGCGGAGACATCCATGTGTCCCTACAGAACCAACTCCTTGGTATCATGGATACATTCTTTGGATGATATTCCTCCATCCACTGTCTTAGCCATCCAGTGGCATTTCTCTTGGCCCTCTCCTTCCTGGATCTGTCCGGTTGTTACGATATTGCCAGTGCTTGTTTTCTCATTACATGACAGCAGCTCATTGTCATGTTCTTATATTAGTGTATTTAATGTTGTCATTGTCTTACAGTTGTATGCAATGTCCTCATTTTCTTATATGTGTGTGTATAATGTTGTTAGTTAGTTTCTTAACATTGTGTATTTAATTGTTACTTTCTTAATATACGAGTATAATTTTCTTTTAGTTGTATATAATGTTGTCACTTTCTTATATTTTTTATATATAATGTTGTCACTTTCTTATATTTTTTATATATAATGTTGTCACTTTCTTATATTTTTATATATAATGTTGTCACTTTCTTATATTTTTATATATAATGTTGTCACTTTCTTATATTTTTATATATAATGTTGTCACTTTCTTATATTTTATATATAGTGTTGTCACTTTCTTATATTTTATATATAATGTTGTCACTTTCTTATATTTTTATATATAATGTTGTCACTTTCTTATATTTTTATATATAATGTTGTCACTTTCTTATTTTTTATATATAGTGTTGTCACCTTTCTTATATTTTTATATATAATGTTGTCACTTTCTTATATTTTTATATATAATGTTGTCACTTTCTTATATTTTATATATAATGTTGTCACTTTCTTATATTTTTATATATAATGTTGTCACTTTCTTATATTTTTATATATAATGGTTGTCACTTTCTTATATTTTTATATATAATGTTGTCACTTTCTTATATTTTTATATATAATGTTGTCACTTTCTTATATTTTTATATATATGTTGTCACTTTCTTATATTTTTATATATAATGTTGTCACTTTCTTATATTTTTATATATAATGTTGTCACTTTCTTATATTTTTATATATAATGTTGTCACTTTCCTTATATTTTTATATATAATGTTGTCACTTTCTTATATTTTTTATATATAATGTTGTCACTTTCTTATATTTTATATATAATGTTGTCACTTTCTTATATTTTTATATATAATGTTGTCACTTTCTTATATTTTTATATATAATGTTGTCACTTTCTTATATTTTTATATATAATGTTGTCACTTTCTTATATTTTTATATATAATGTTGTCACTTTCTTATATTTTTATATATAATGTTGTCACTTTCTTATATTTTTATATATAATGTTGTCACTTTCTTATATTTTTATATATAATGTTGTCACTTTCTTATATTTTTATATATAATGTTGTCACTTTCTTATATTTTTATATATAATGTTGTCACTTTCTAATATTTTTATATATAATGTTGTCACTTTCTTATATTTTTATATATAATGTTGTCACTTTCTTATATTTTTATATATAATGTTGTCACTTTCTTATATTTTTATATATAATGTTGTCATTTTCTTATAATTGTGTATTTAACGTTGTCTTTTTCTTATATTTATGTATATAATGTTGTCATTTTCTTATATTCGTGTATATAGTGTTGCCATTTTCTAATAGGTGTATTTAATGTTGTCATTTTCGTATAGTTGTATATAATATTCTACTTTCAGAAAGATAGAAAGACAGAAAGAAAAATACATATAAGAGCACGGGGGGGGGGGGGGGGGGGGAGATAAAAAATGGAAACAATGAAAGAGTAACAGAAAGAAAGAAGAAACAAACAACACAAAGACCCATATATTTTGTTCTAAATGGGAATAGACAGTACTTCCTTGCACCAGTTTTATCCCACGATTCGGCCTTTTCCCCTGCAAAGCAGGCAACGGAAAGCGTCCCAGCAGCGAATTCCAGGGGCCACTGGTCTCAGAAAGAAAGAACGAAAAAAAAAACACGAAAGAATAAGAGAATGAAACAGAAATAAAATGAGACAGAGACATGGAAGTCAGAATGAAAACAAGAAAGAAGAAATATAGGTTTGAATGAATACACACGGGAACTACCAGATCGGTGATGTTGATGGCGAAAGCATGAATGACATCTTCACAACCGGCTGACGGACACTTGTACCTGTACGGACGCAGATGGCACAAGACACAGATGGCACCTGGTCACAGATGGCACAACGACACAGATGGCACAAGGAAACAGATGGCATCAGGACATAGATGGCACCAGGACACAGATGAACCAGGACATAGATGAACCAGGACACAGATGAACCAGGACACAGATGAACCAGGACACAGATGAACCAGGACACAGATGGCACCAGGACACAGATGAACCAGGACACAGATGGCACCAGGACACAGATGAACCAGGACACAGATGGCACCAGGACACAGATGAACCAGGACACAGATGGCACCAGGACACAGATGAACCAGGACACAGATGAACCAGGACACAGATGAACCAGGACACAGATGAACCAGGACACAGATGGCACCAGGACACAGATGAACCAGGACACAGATGAACCAGGACACAGATGGCACAACGACACAGATGGCACAAGACACAGATGGCACCAGGTCATAGTTGGCACCAAGACACAGATGGACACAGATGGCACCAGGACATAGTTGGCACAAGTCACATATGGACACAGATGGCACCAGGACACAGATGGCACCAGGACATAGATGGCACCAGGACACAGATGAACCAGGACATAGATGAACCAGGACACAGATGAACCAGGACACAGATGAACCAGGACACAGATGAACCAGGACACAGATGAACCAGGACACAGATGAACCAGGACACAGATGGCACCAGGACACAGATGGCAACCAGGACACAGATGCACCAGGACACAGATGAACCAGGACACAGATGAACCAGGACACAGATGAACCAGGACACAGATGAACCAGGACACAGATGGCACCAGGACACAGATGAACCAGGACATAGATGAACCAGGACACAGATGAACCAGGACACAGATGGCACAACGACACAGATGGCATAAGACACAGATGGCACCAGGTCATAGTTGGCACAAGACACAGATGGCACCAGGACAAACATGGCACCAGGGCAAAGATGGCACCAGGACATAGTTGGCACAAGTCACAGATGGCACCATGTCACAGATGGACACATATGGCACCAGGACATAGTTGGCACAAGTCACAGATGGCACCATGTCACAGATGGACACAGATGGCACCAGGACATAGTTGGCACAAGTCACAGATGGCACCATGTCACAGATGGACACATATGGCACCAGGACATAGATGGCACCAGGACATAGATGAACCAGGACACAGATGAACCAGGACACAGATGAACCAGGACACAGATGGCA
>JACEFZ010005759.1:210000-230810 GCA_014155875.1 Cepaea nemoralis
TGCCTTACAGAGCTGGTATAGTATCTATGTGTCTGCTACGTTGTATGTTTTGTCATGTTGCCTTGTAGTATTTGGAGGGAGTTTCATGCGGTTGTCTAGTGAACTTTTTAAAAACTATGTCTCAGAATCCACAACGCCACTGGCATTAGAGGCTTTTCAACTTGTCTGCTCATTGACCACGCTTCACAGTCATACAAAAGTACGGGTTCTATGTAGTACTTAAACACTCCTTTTATTTCTCATTACAGTTGTCAACTTTATATTAGTCAGTATGTTTTCCAATTTGCAAAAGACAACCTTCATCACAGCGATTCTTGTTCCAACGCTTTAAAGCCACCTCCTATCAGACATTTTTTTTCTTTCCTTTTATGCTCACGGCTACCGTTTCCCCATTTCAAGCTCCATGCCTCTACTCGTATGTATTAGTGTGGTAGAAGTAAACCAACATCTCACAAGATAGACATGTATTACCACAATGTATATGGACCTGTGGGAAACGGCTACATCCGGGCAAAGAGGGCGTTGTATCTGTCACATGCGTATGGATACAGCCGAGACACGTGGTTAAGAGGGATACTACAGAAGAAAAAAAAAACGGTATTATGTTGGCGATCGAACCAGGGGACCTAATTCGTGATGACCACCATGTACGGGAGTGATTCTGCACCCTCGTCAACAGGGCGTCGGAGGTTTAAAAGGGTGTTCATTCTCTCGCTTTTCTATTTCCGAGTCGTCATAGGGTCACCAAGTAACAGTAAAGAACACGAAACTACTACTACCAAGGCCTCTATACACCACAAGGCAGTTTCGAATATAATATACACAACTATAATCAAGTCATCACAGTATTCAACTAACCCGTTCTCATAGACATAGAGGAGAGATGTGAGCACCGAGGCCAGTTGGGGGAGGTGTACCTTTTACTTAACATCTATCGGGTCATACACCGACGAGTGTTTAGCTATATTTATCATATAATATTACCCGTGAACACAACAAGCTTCCCCGGATCAGTCTTAGGCTTCTCATATAACATGACATATCACGTACCCGCTGTCCTGACCAGCAAAGTTATCGCTTCTCAGAGCAGACATTTACACTTTCATTAATTCTTCTGCCTGGCCAAAGGGGGTCTTTGCAGCTTTCCGCAGAAACCTAGTTCCAAAGCTAATATATGTTTTTCAATGTGTCGGCTCATTACCACATTTCACATCCTGACAAAAGTACAGGTTCTATGTTCCACTCCAACAGTCAAATAAGAAAAAAATGTTAGCCAAATTATTAAAATGTTGGCCAAATATAGAAATATATCGACCAGACGTATAAAGTATAGTAAAATATGTTAGCCAAACTTAAAAACTCGGGGTCAAAATAAGAAATATCTCAACCAAGCGTATAAGAAATAGGAAAAAGGCTAGTCAAACTAATTAAAATGTTGGCCAAATACAGAAATATCTCGACCAACTTATAAAATGTAGGAAAAATTGTTAACCAAACTGACAAAACTGTTAGCCAAAATAAGAAACGTCTCGGCCAACTTATAAAATTTAGGGAAAATTGTTAGCTAAACTGACAAAACAGTTGGTCAAAATAAGAAACGGCTCGACTAACATTGTAAAAAGTAGGAAAAATTGTAACCAAATTAATTTAAAAAGGTGACCAAAATAGGAAATATCTCGACCAAACTTATGAAAAGTAGGAAAATTGTTCGTCAAATGTGACAAATATTGGGCAAGTAGGAAATCATGTTAGCCAAATAGGAAAAATATCGATCAAACTTATAGATGTCTCGTCCAAACTTATAAAATGTATGAACATTTGTTAGCCAAAGGTGAAAAATATTGACCAAGTAAAGAAATATCTCATCCGAATTTATAACAAGTAAGAAAACATGCTAGTAAAATCAAGAAATATGTCGACTGAAGTTATACAATAGGCGAACGATGGACAAACTTATAAATATGTCGACCTTTATAAGAAAATGTATTACCCAAATTAGGAAAAAATATTGACCAAGTTTTCAAATACCTCGACCAAACTTACAAAAAGTAGGAAAATATGTCGACTAAAGTAGGAACATTTGTTAGCCAAAGATGAAAAATATTGGTCAAGTAAAGAAATATCGCATCCAAACTTTTAAATTGTAGGAAACTTTATTAACCAAATGTGAAAAATATTGTCCAAGTAAAGACATGTTTCAACTAATCTTATAAATATGTCGTCCAAACTTATAAACATTAGGAAAATGTGTTAACCAAATGGGAAAAATATTGGCCAAGTGGAGAAATATCTCAACCATACTTATGAAAGGAGGAAAATGTGTTAACCTAATGAGACAAAATATCGCCCAAGTGAAGAAAAAAGTTACACAAAACTTATAAAACTTAGGAAAATGTGTTAACCTAATGAGAAAAATATCACCCAAGTGAAGAAAAAAGTTACAGAAAACTTATAAAACTTAGGAAAATGTGTTAACCTAATGAGAAAAATATCGACCAATTGAAGAAAAAAGTTACACAAAACTTATAAAACTTAGGAAAATTTGTCAACCAAATGGGAAAAATATTGGTCAAGTGGAGAAATATCTCAACCATACTTATGAAAAGGAGGAAAATGTGTTAACCTATTGAGAAAATATCGCCCAAATGAAGAAAAATATTACACAAAACTTATAAAACTTAGGAAAATGTGTTAACCTAATGAGAAAAATATCGCCCAAGTAAAGAAAAAAGTTACATAAAACTTATAAAACTTAGGAAAATGTGTTAACCTAATGAGAAAAATAGTGAACAAGTAAAGAAAAACATACACCAAACTTCTGAAAAGTAAGAAAATTTGTTAACCAAATGGAAAAAATATTGGCCAAGTGGAGAAATATCTCAACCATACTTATGAAAAGGAGGAAAATGTGTTAACCTAATGAGAAAATATCGCCCAAGTGAAGAAAAAAGTTACACAAAACTTATAAAACTTAGGAAAATGTGTTAACCTAATGAAAAAATATCGCCCAATTGAAGAAAAAAAGTTACACAAAACTTATAAAACTTAGGAAAATGTGTTAACCTAATGAGAAAAATATTGACCAAGTAAAGAAAAACGTACACCAAACTTCTGAAAAGTAAGAAAAATTTGTTAACCAAAAGGGAAAAATATATGGGCTAAACTGAAATATGTTTACCGAAGTAAGAAAATGTGTTAACCAAATGGGGGAAAATGTTGGTCAAAACATGAAACATCTCGACCAAACTTATAAATATCTCGTGTAAACTTATAAAAATGTAGGAACAAATATTGCTTCTGTAGTTATGTCAAACGTGTCTTGAACTTTTATCTGAACAGACATTTCACAAGACATAATCATCAACGTCAACACTTTCCCTCTTTTACATTACCGAAAGCTTCAGCTTATCAGTCCAGAGTATCCACTAAAGAAGCACTTATGCATACTAATCACCCAGCTCTTCACACTCTTGGTTTTTTTTTTTCTTTTCTAACACAAAGTGTCTCTGTCTTTCATAGATAGCTTCACAACTTTTCTATGTAGCACCACTAACAACTCCAAACCTTCGTTGCACATGAGCTCTAATGAAACATTCATAACAACATTTATGGCAATGCAATCTGTGGCTCCATCTGGGATAGTTTCAATATCATCTGAGTATTCGTCAGCAAAGATCCACTTCCCATGGCTGACATCTTCAACTTTCTATACCACAATGTCTGCTACACTAACCTTCCATTGGTCCATCTTTCAATAATACAAAGAGTGTTCTCGAAGTCTAGCTAACATAACATTGCTTACTTTGTCCACCTCTATCACAATTTGTCATTTCACAGCTGCAATAGCGGCAAGTCTGCAACCAACCAACAGTGTCTGTTATGAAGTCGACCTTTCTTAAAGCCACGTCTGCCTTACTGAGCCCTTGAATACCCTCTACCACAGCGTCTAACCGACTTTCAACGTTTCATACCAAATAACATTAACATTCTCTTTGATTACAGAACAGCTGATTTTCTGCTGACTAGGCAGATTTTCCAACCTCGTGGAGATAAATCATAGGCCCCATAACCTACTAGGCGCTATTCTAGACAACGAATATGGTCATCGACCAGCACCCCTAGGCAGAACTTGAAAAAACAACAGAGCTTGGGTTATTGAGACGAATGAGTTGCATTCCTTGGACTACCAGAACGACATCAAACACAACAAACTCTTTCTTACTAACCCTAACCCTAAGTATACATCAACTAACCCTAACCCTAACCCTAACTATACAACAAACTCTTTCTTAAGAGACATAGATACACACCAGTGTTTGAAATGAAAAAGTTAAATTTATGTGATTACATTTTAATTAAAATTTAAAACTAATAAATCGCACTTTTATTGCGCAAGATGTAAGTTTGATATATGTCCTATACCTAACTTATACCTATACTTACCCTATATCTGTATATTAAGTGAAGCGCGCAATAAAAGTGCGATTTATTAGTTTTAAATTTTAATTAAAATGTAATCACATAAATTTAACTTTTTCATTTCAAACACTGGTGTGTATCTATGTCTCTTAAGAAAGAGTTTGTTGTATAGTTAGGGTTAGGGTTAGGGTTAGTTGATGTATACTTAGGGTTAGGGTTAGTAAGAAAGAGTTTGTTGTGTTTGATGTCGTTCTGGTAGTCCAAGGAATGCAACTCATTCGTCTCAATAACCCAAGCTCTGTTGTTTTTTCAAGTTCTGCCTAGGGGTGCTGGTCGATGACCATATTCGTTGTCTAGAATAGCGCCTAGTAGGTTATGGGGCCTATGATTTATCTCCACGAGGTTGGAAAATCTGCCTAGTCAGCAGAAAATCAGCTGTTCTGTAATCAAAGAGAATGTTAATGTTATTTGGTATGAAACGTTGAAAGTCGGTTAGACGCTGTGGTAGAGGGTATTCAAGGGCTCAGTAAGGCAGACGTGGCTTTAAGAAAGGTCGACTTCATAACAGACACTGTTGGTTGGTTGCAGACTTGCCGCTATTGCAGCTGTGAAATGACAAATTGTGATAGAGGTGGACAAAGTAAGCAATGTTATGTTAGCTAGACTTCGAGAACACTCTTTGTATTATTGAAAGATGGACCAATGGAAGGTTAGTGTAGCAGACATTGTGGTATAGAAAGTTGAAGATGTCAGCCATGGGAAGTGGATCTTTGCTGACGAATACTCAGATGATATTGAAACTATCCCAGATGGAGCCACAGATTGCATTGCCATAAATGTTGTTATGAATGTTTCATTAGAGCTCATGTGCAACGAAGGTTTGGAGTTGTTAGTGGTGCTACATAGAAAAGTTGTGAAGCTATCTATGAAAGACAGAGACACTTTGTGTTAGAAAAGAAAAAAAAAAAACCAAGAGTGTGAAGAGCTGGGTGATTAGTATGCATAAGTGCTTCTTTAGTGGATACTCTGGACTGATAAGCTGAAGCTTTCGGTAATGTAAAAGAGGGAAAGTGTTGACGTTGATGATTATGTCTTGTGAAATGTCTGTTCAGATAAAAGTTCAAGACACGTTTGACATAACTACAGAAGCAATATTTGTTCCTACATTTTTATAAGTTTACACGAGATATTTATAAGTTTGGTCGAGATGTTTCATGTTTTGACCAACATTTTCCCCCATTTGGTTAACACATTTTCTTACTTCGGTAAACATATTTCAGTTTAGCCCATATATTTTTCCCTTTTGGTTAACAAATTTTTCTTACTTTTCAGAAGTTTGGTGTACGTTTTTCTTTACTTGGTCAATATTTTTCTCATTAGGTTAACACATTTTCCTAAGTTTTATAAGTTTTGTGTAACTTTTTTTCTTCAATTGGGCGATATTTTTTCATTAGGTTAACACATTTTCCTAAGTTTTATAAGTTTTGTGTAACTTTTTTCTTCACTTGGGCGATATTTTCTCATTAGGTTAACACATTTTCCTCCTTTTCATAAGTATGGTTGAGATATTTCTCCACTTGGCCAATATTTTTTCCATTTGGTTAACAAATTTTCTTACTTTTCAGAAGTTTGGTGTATGTTTTTCTTTACTTGTTCACTATTTTTCTCATTAGGTTAACACATTTTCCTAAGTTTTATAAGTTTTATGTAACTTTTTTCTTTACTTGGGCGATATTTTTCTCATTAGGTTAACACATTTTCCTAAGTTTTATAAGTTTTGTGTAATATTTTTCTTCATTTGGGCGATATTTTCTCAATAGGTTAACACATTTTCCTCCTTTTCATAAGTATGGTTGAGATATTTCTCCACTTGACCAATATTTTTCCCATTTGGTTGACAAATTTTCCTAAGTTTTATAAGTTTTGTGTAACTTTTTTCTTCAATTGGTCGATATTTTTCTCATTAGGTTAACACATTTTCCTAAGTTTTATAAGTTTTCTGTAACTTTTTTCTTCACTTGGGTGATATTTTTCTCATTAGGTTAACACATTTTCCTAAGTTTTATAAGTTTTGTGTAACTTTTTTCTTCACTTGGGCGATATTTTTTCTCATTAGGTTAACACATTTTCCTCCTTTCATAAGTATGGTTGAGATATTTCTCCACTTGGCCAATATTTTTCCCATTTGGTTAACACATTTTCCTAATGTTTATAAGTTTGGACGACATATTTATAAGATTAGTTGAAACATGTCTTTACTTGGACAATATTTTTCACATTTGGTTAATAAAGTTTCCTACAATTTAAAAGTTTGGATGCGATATTTCTTTACTTGACCAATATTTTTCATCTTTGGCTAACAAATGTTCCTACTTTAGTCGACATATTTTCCTACTTTTTGTAAGTTTGGTCGAGGTATTTGAAAACTTGGTCAATATTTTTTCCTAATTTGGGTAATACATTTTCTTATAAAGGTCGACATATTTATAAGTTTGTCCATCGTTCGCCTATTGTATAACTTCAGTCGACATATTTCTTGATTTTACTAGCATGTTTTCTTACTTGTTATAAATTCGGATGAGATATTTCTTTACTTGGTCAATATTTTTCACCTTTGGCTAACAAATGTTCATACATTTTATAAGTTTGGACGAGACATCTATAAGTTTGATCGATATTTTTCCTATTTGGCTAACATGATTTCCTACTTGCCCAATATTTGTCACATTTGACGAACAATTTTCCTACTTTTCATAAGTTTGGTCGAGATATTTCCTATTTTGGTCACCTTTTTAAATTAATTTGGTTACAATTTTTCCTACTTTTTACAATGTTAGTCGAGCCGTTTCTTATTTTGACCAACTGTTTTGTCAGTTTAGCTAACAATTTTCCCTAAATTTTATAAGTTGGCCGAGACGTTTCTTATTTTGGCTAACAGTTTTGTCAGTTTGGTTAACAATTTTTCCTACATTTTATAAGTTGGTCGAGATATTTCTGTATTTGGCCAACATTTTAATTAGTTTGACTAGCCTTTTTCCTATTTCTTATACGCTTGGTTGAGATATTTCTTATTTTGACCCCGAGTTTTTAAGTTTGGCTAACATATTTTACTATACTTTATACGTCTGGTCGATATATTTCTATATTTGGCCAACATTTTAATAATTTGGCTAACATTTTTTTCTTATTTGACTGTTGGAGTGGAACATAGAACCTGTACTTTTGTCAGGATGTGAAATGTGGTAATGAGCCGACACATTGAAAAACATATATTAGCTTTGGAACTAGGTTTCTGCGGAAAGCTGCAAAGACCCCCTTTGGCCAGGCAGAAGAATTAATGAAAGTGTAAATGTCTGCTCTGAGAAGCGATAACTTTGCTGGTCAGGACAGCGGGTACGTGATATGTCATGTTATATGAGAAGCCTAAGACTGATCCGGGGAAGCTTGTTGTGTTCACGGGTAATATTATATGATAAATATAGCTAAACACTCGTCGGTGTATGACCCGATAGATGTTAAGTAAAAGGTACACCTCCCCCAACTGGCCTCGGTGCTCACATCTCTCCTCTATGTCTATGAGAACGGGTTAGTTGAATACTGTGATGACTTGATTATAGTTGTGTATATTATATTCGAAACTGCCTTGTGGTGTATAGAGGCCTTGGTAGTAGTAGTTTCGTGTTCTTTACTGTTACTTGGTGACCCTATGACGACTCGGAAATAGAAAAGCGAGAGAATGAACACCCTTTTAAACCTCCGACGCCCTGTTGACGAGGGTGCAGAATCACTCCCGTACATGGTGGTCATCACGAATTAGGTCCCCTGGTTCGATCGCCAACATAATACCGTTTTTTTTTTCTTCTGTAGTATCCCTCTTAACCACGTGTCTCGGCTGTATCCATACGCATGTGACAGATACAACGCCCTCTTTGCCCGGATGTAGCCGTTTCCCACAGGTCCATATACATTGTGGTAATACATGTCTATCTTGTGAGATGTTGGTTTACTTCTACCACACTAATACATACGAGTAGAGGCATGGAGCTTGAAATGGGGAAACGGTAGCCGTGAGCATAAAAGGAAAGAAAAAAAATGTCTGATAGGAGGTGGCTTTAAAGCGTTGGAACAAGAATCGCTGTGATGAAGGTTGTCTTTTGCAAATTGGAAAACATACTGACTAATATAAAGTTGACAACTGTAATGAGAAATAAAAGGAGTGTTTAAGTACTACATAGAACCCGTACTTTTGTATGACTGTGAAGCGTGGTCAATGAGCAGACAAGTTGAAAAGCCTCTAATGCCAGTGGCGTTGTGGATTCTGAGACATAGTTTTTAAAAAGTTCACTAGACAACCGCATGAAACTCCCTCCAAATACTACAAGGCAACATGACAAAACATACAACGTAGCAGACACATAGATACTATACCAGCTCTGTAAGGCAACATACTTTGATAATGTAGACATAACGGCCGCTTTCTAATAATACTGCACACATCTATAAGCAGTGGTAAACCCGTATACACAGATACACGATACTTTCCTAAAGTAGACTCTAGCCATGTTCGCAGTGCAGCTATATAGAGGCATGGCTGAGTTGATGTGAAATATTTTTGGTTATTTTTACACCCGGATGTAATAGGCGACAAGTCACAACACAGCTACGATGCGCTGACAAGGGTGCCCTTATCAACTTCACATACTGGTCAATCTATATAAACCACCCAATAACATAGTACACCATCCGTCTTCAAGCCACAAGCGTTTTCAATGTCACAAGAATAACGAACTACTGATATTTAAGATCAGAGTGGCACATGCTGATACTGTTTGTGATATCTCCTACTCATACCACCTGTTTTAACTAAATAAGGACACATACACCTAGCCCATAATCTCCAATCGGCAATTATGAGAAAAATCGAGGGTAGTGTTATTGATTTTACTGGATGTCCCGACAATAGGTGTTAATCTTTTAATCCCCTTCCAACCTTGTTATGAACCTTTATTAATATCGCGAACTATTTGCAATGGCGGAAATATCAGAAATATTATTAACCCGACTTGGTCATTACGAGGATGATAATCCCATGGATTAGCCGTTATGAGAATAAGTATTGATTTTTGGCAACAGCTGTTGAGGTCATATTCTGAATGTTAAGTTAGCTTATATTTTGTGACTCGTAGGTACAATGGTGAAATCTGCTGCCTGTATTTTTCATCAGCGGTGGGACTTGTGGCCGCGACGACACCCACACCTTGATGACTGGAAATCTTACCCACGACAAAGTTCCGAGATTCGAACCTGTCACTTCCACGGTGTCTGGGGTACCCCCTAAACATACTCCGCAACCAGCACACCACCTCTACTTTTCTAAACATAACCGGGTTAATAACAACCGAGCTCGAAATCACAACTAAGTAACCAAATATTATCAATATTTCTTATACCACTAGACCACCCCACTGGGATTCGAACCCGATGATAGTGTTTGGAAGCGTTTATCTAGTTACACATCCACTCACCCCACCCCTTAACAACGAATATCACAAAGTCATACCCACTAAAACCATCGGCCATCTTTACACTTTCAAAGTTTTCATTTGAAGAGCTGTAACCGGTATGCTGATAGTATTTAAGTCCCAGCCACTATAGATAATAGTAACCCCGTTATAACAAACAGTCGACCCCTTTACAATAGACATATAATGAAAATATCCTTGGTCTTCTGACGACCGACGCCGAAATTATGCGTTGAATGTGTCGGTGGTATACCTCCATGCTTATATTTACCCACTTCTCCACTCGATCACCCTGGCTCTTACCAAGGAACGGGCGTAATTATCCAACCAATCCGCCCCTCGCCCACCTCTTAACAAGGATCAGAAGCAGTTATTTAGCTATTTGTACACTCACCAACCCCTTGACAACGACCTGGAGCCTTTATCTAGCACCTCCTCTGTCTCTTAGCAAGGAACCGACGCATTTACTTAGCCACTTCGCCACTCGCCCATCCCTTTAAATTGTTCGGAAGCTGTTATATAGGTACATCACCACTCACCAACCCCTTAACAACGAATACCACGAAGCCACGCCCCCTTACAACCGTTACTACATGCCATCTTTACTTTTTTAAGGTTTTCATTTGAAGAGGTGTAATCTATATGATGATAGTTTTATAAGCCACTACGACCCACTACAGATCATATACACGCCATATATACCTTTTTACTTATTATAATTTTCATATGACACCCGGCGCGGTTCGAGACTTCGACCCACCTAACCCCACCACAATACTCGTCAATAACCGGACTAGTGATCACTCAGCAATGACTGGCCACTTGGGTACTAAAAGACATTGTTTTACTGGGGTCGACCGCTCCACGCGACCGATCGGCCGCGCTTGCTCCTGCGCCCGCCGCCGCGCGCCCCTGGTTGTTGTTTATTTATTTATGTTTTTTATTTATTTTTTACAATTAGTTAAAATATTATACACACAGTTATCTGCTCTTGGATAAACATGTCTTTTATTAGATGTATCGACCCTTACATATGACTTAGATACCTACCCTACCCAAACCGCCCTGGTCCCGAGCTGGATTGGGGGACAATCCAGCGAGGTCAATCCAGAAATTATAATTAGGAGAAGACAAAAAACCCTAACCCTAACCCCTAACCCTAACCCTAAGCCCTAACCCTAACCCCTAACCCTAACCCTAACCCTAACCCCTAACCCTAACCCCTAACCCTAACCCCTAACCCCTAACCCCTAACCCTAATCCAGCTGGATTGGGGTCAATCCAGCACCACAATCCAGAAATCATAATCAGTTACCCGCTATCCTACTAGTATGTTCCATTGATTGATTGATTGATTGACTGATTGATTGATTGATTTAGGAACCGACATCACAGCATTCGGGACATTCCCATAAGCGCTCCGTCCCCATCCTCAGCAGCCAGCGAAGAGTTCCAACACTAATAGTACCATTAGCAATCTGATTATATGTCCGTCTCGCCTTTCCTCTGAGCGTCAATCAATATGTTCCAACAGCTAATAAATACTGTTGCCACACCAGTCATCAACATTAGTGAGGCATGCAGTACTGATGTTTGTATTTCCCCCATGCCTTTACAATGCATAACTTTTTATTTTGTTGTTGTTATCAATTAGCGACAAATGATGTGTGGATGAAAAAATGTATGAAAGAGAGTGGTAGAAGGGCAGAATGTCAGACAGACCTGCGTGCCCAGTTCTTAACCCTCTGAAAATAAAATTTGTTCGTTCGTTCGTTCGCTCGCTCGTTCGCTCGTTCGTTCGTTCGTTCGTTCGTTCGTTCGTTATATTTTTTTTCAAATTTTCTACACTGTGATTTCCATTTGCCAGATTTGCGTTCGTTGTAAGGTATGTACACTGTATGTGTTTACTATCACTCTTATTCGCAGGCGTCACACACGCTTAACTGTTGTCATTGTGCATTGTTATATCCTACGGCAGCCGTTACTTCTTCTTCTTCTTCTTCTTCTTCTTCTTCTTCTTCTTCTTCTTCTTCTTCTTCTTCTTCTTCTTCTTCTTCTTTTTTTTTGGGGGGGGGGGGGGGGGGGGGGGGGAGGGGCTTCGCTCGCCTTGAACTCAAGCGTAGCCCATACACACTTCTTCTAGTAGTGCTGGACTGAATTGTGCGTGTGAATTAACTTTCCCTATTAACAGCGCTCCTCGCCATCAGGCGAGTACACTCCATCTTCAGGGGCACTTGTAATTTACGTCCCCAAGCCAAGGACGAGAAGTCAAGATTTTTATTCCAACAGTCCGGTGCAGTGTTTGAACCCCTAACTTCGGCATCAACACACCGGATGTTTAAGAACACGAGTTCTTATCCATTTGGCAATGCTGAACTAGGCCGTGACTTCTCCGACAGATATCTAAAACCGCTTTGAAAAACAAAACCAGGCGTTTGAGCGGGTTTACTAAGCCTAGTAGGGAGACAGAAGTCAGTTAGTAACAATTATTAACCATTTAACACGCACTGTGGAGACCTGGATGTGTGATGCGGAGACCTGGATGTGTGGTGCAGAGATCTGGATGTGTGGTGCTGCTCCTGCTGTCTTACACAGCAATCGGCACTCGAAAGCTCAGGTAAATATCATGCTGGTGGAATTTATTTCCCAGAATAATTCGTGGTACACTGTTTAGGCTGGGTCGATCTGGAAGATCACGAAATAATAAAATCCGCCATCAAGGGGATTCGAACATATGAACACTGATCCAAAAGAACAGCCAATGCTCTACCACTACTCCCAAGGTGATAGAGGGCTTATGATAACTGCCCGACTTTGATGGATCAAAGCGTGCCTTTTCTCGCGGAAAATTGATCGTTTCGTGAGTTAATTACGATGACCTCCACGCCAGGGAAAAGGTTTTCAAACACGACAATACTCACTCGATCAGTAGGCTAGATTTTGGGTTTTGGGAATTACACCATATTTGCACCACACTTCAACTATCATGTCCTTATGTATGCTTGTTACGTAATCACAAACTGAGGTTGCAGAATGATAAATGGACTCCTTGCTAAATTACAACACATGAGAGGAATACCATTGTTAAAGAATTTGGTACCCCGCTTTTCAGTGGCGAATTAGTTAAGGCCGCAGTTCAGAATCCCGCATACCCGAGTTAGAAACACAGCTGTGGGCGATTTGGCAGCAGACCGCCTTACGCTGGTTTTTTATGACATGGTATGGGTGCCAGTTGTTTATAAAGCAATGGCAAACTACTGAACGTAAAGTTGCTCAGGAATCATGAACAGCCAAAAATGTTGGGGTTGACTGCTAAGTCCTGTAAAGGACATGCAACTTACTTTTAACCCGATTTTTACTTGAGGCTGAAAATATAGCAATCGCAATTTATAAACATGTAAATCTTAAACGTGCACATGCTCCTAAAATAATTATGTCCTGAGGTAGAATATGCCTTCAGTACAGAAAAACAGGTCATTGTTATAATTATGAAGTCCTTTCTCTGGAGTAAAACGAGCAATAGAAATAGATAGAGACCTATAAAGCATAGAGAAGAGAAGTTAAGACGGAGTTAAAAATATGAAGAGGATATGGAGGAGGGTGCAGCATATCGCAAAATATAGGAGGGACTGGAGTGAGTTGGTTGATGGCATATATATTTCATTGGGGGTAAAAGGTAAAGGAGAAATGATTGCCACAAAGGGAAAAGAGAATTAGCGACAATAATACCTGTAATAGGGAGGACCCGGGCAAAGCTGCAGGACACGGCAAAAGTTATGGGGGAGTGGCGGGAGTTGTTTGAGGCCTGTAGAAAAATAAAATTTATATTCTACCACTTGTTTTGCTTTTGGCTGAAGTCGCTAACCCATGTATCTCTTAAAAGTTTTCTCAGGATGATGACTGAGAAAACTGCGGCGGTCTCGTCGGTTAACTGTATTTGGTTATTCTTAAGTTTCAGTTAATTTTGAGACCTCATCCGCTCACTGTAGAGCAACATAATGCTTCATAAGCTCTTTTCCATGAAGTCCTCAGATGCACATTATTTATCCGCCCCCGTCCCCTATCTCAATAGGAGATAGCCTTTCCACCTACATTCAATCCATAGTTATAACTGGTAATTTAATAGTAATGATAACATCAATGTTATAACACGGAGATAATATTTAAATACAATTAATGTTCGAGGAATAAAGAAAAACGAAAATTTATGTATGAGGTGTTGGTCGTTCAAACTACTGAAAAAACAAAAACAAACTTTGACTAGTAAATCACTTACAACAATAAATGCTGGGGTTGATTTGCAACGTCATATGAAGGACAAACAACTAACTTTACACACACACACACACACACACACACACACACACACACACACACACACACATATAGCATAAAGATATATAAAAATAAACAGAGAGCGTGTTTGTGAAAGAGAGGGTGTAAGAGACTGTGAGAGAGCAAGAACAAAAGAACAAGGAAGTGAGAGAGAATAAGAGATAATTGAGTGGGGGGGGGGAGAAAAAGAAAAGTGAGAGATGTAGCGAGAGAGAGACGAGAGACAACGTGAGAGAGAGAGAGAGAGGGGAGAGAGAGAGAGAGCGACGAGAGAGAAAGAGAGATGAGAGAGAGAGAACTGCACACCAGAAAGAAAGTATATATGTGTTTCTATACACATGCTTGCTTATGTGCGAGCAAAATAACTTATAGAAAGGAAATACAAGCAGAATTACGACATCAAGACAATTTTCGACAAACAAAAAGCAAACACAATAAATCAATGTGCAGATAAGGATTTGAAGAAATAAAAATTATGCACTCAAATTTGCACTGGCAAAAGGCACGTTAATTTGCTGCAGCAACTGGTGAACGGCTCTGACAGCAAATTAGCAACTGCCACGTCATATTAACACACAATCACTGTATCTGAGGGAAGGGAGGGCTGCTGGACAAATAGTCTGGCTAATGATGGGGCAAAGTAGTGGAGATCTGCAGAGAGGTGATCTGGAGGGTGAGGACTGCGGGTAGTGGGGGATAGCAGGCAGGCAGGCAGGCAGGCAGACACACAGACAGACAAAAGGACGGACGGACGGGACGGGACGGGACGGACGGACGGACGGACGGACAGACAGACAGACAGACAGACAGACGGACAGACGGACGGACGGACGGACGAACGGACGGACATACAGACAGAAAGACTGGCGGGTTGACAGACAGACAGACAGACAGACAGACCGACCGACCGACCGACCGACCGACCGACAGACAGACAGACAGACAGACAGACAGGCAGGCAGACAGGCAGGCAGGCAGGCGGACAGACAGAGTACTCCGTTGTATTACTGATAAACATAGTTTATTAAACACAAACCGGAACCCACACAGTTAAAGGCGACAATGTTACCTATGTACTGCTATGGAAATATATATCACTAAAACCAAAACGCGAAAATAGGAAACAACAGAAGATATAACACAAACAAAAACAAGCGAGTACATCTACAACTTTCAAACCCTCCCCCGCCACATCAACCTGGGAGAAACTAGAGATACATACGTGCCAACAGGCCAGCCTTGGAACATGCTTTTAGAAAAGCTAATATTGGGTGTGTGTCTGTTTTTTTGTTTTTTTTTTACTTTTGAAGACTTTTAGTACGCAACGTCCTTTCCATCACTTATGGTTATGTTCGTGTGAAGGTAAAATTTACCATTTCCCATGTCTATCCCTTTGCCCATTGTAGTTTTATAACTTTTGCCTAGTAAACACACACTACTACCACACTTTCCGTCTAACACTTGAGAAGAATTACCTACCAGATTATGACGCGAAGAAGATGCAAGCCAATCTGTATTGGAAAGATAAAATGCAAAGCAACTGCAGGTCTTGATTTGATTCAGTGATCGCCCATCCTGGCCCGCATTTCTTGTTTTGGCTCAATGACTAAGTACGACGCCATCTGAAATAAAAAGGGACGCAATCATAATAAATCAAAAGCTGTTTCAAAATGGCGAAACAAAATATTGTTTATTATATTCTAACCCAGCAATTCTGTTAAGTCAGCTGCCATATCACTCCGGCAACCTTGGCTTCTAAGACAGTCTCTGGTACTTGTCTTAGGTCGAGACGAACTGGTAGCCCAGATCAATTTCAAAATCCGTCCCGATGCGGGTTCGAACCCTCGAACACCGGGTCAGCAGGCGAATGTCTAGCCACCACGTTACCGCAGCTCCCTAGCATTTATTATCATCATGTACCATGCCGATTAGTGTAGGCGATCATGTTTCGCAATCTCGACCATGCCACTTTGCCACGCCATCCAGGTATTTACTTTTCTGCCTTCGCCTTTGTCACGGGATACTGTGAGTTAATGATTCCCTGATAACCTAGTAAGAGTAACTACAATGTAGGAGGAGGGTTAACACTCGTGTACTTCAGTCTGAGAGGAGGATAAAGGAAAGATCATTGACCGACAAATATAAAAATAGGATACAGGTGTTCGCAGAGGTCATTGCCAGACGATCGGATCGTACGGACACGGGAACCGGGGAGATCGCGTTGGGGAAAAATGAACGGAGAAAACGATCAACGGGTTCGGATGCTTTGAAGTATTAGCGTAAGGAGGACCCAGGGAAACAGCGTAACCACGGAACGAAACGAGCAACTAGGCCACTACGTGATTTCACCGCCTTTTGATGTAGCAGGATACGTCAAGAGACGAGAGTTGAGGTATGAACATCAAACAATAACGGAGGATTGGACACTCAATATAAATAGTAGAGACTGGGTTTTCTGTTTAGTGTGTGTTCCAAACTGGGCTGAATTATCTATGCATCCTGAGTGGGGAAAGAAATACACGTCCCTAATGGTTGAAAGAATATGGGATATTAGTGTTTTATTCGCTAGTGTATTTCAATTCCAGGATGATAAAAGAATATATAAGGTTCCAATTCTCATACTGACATATCAGAGAAGATAGACACATACGTCTTGTGTACAGAAAAAAACTTGGTTGATAAACTCAAGGCATTTCATTTGGGGAAGAGCAAATACCTCAATAAACCAAGGAAGAACATAGACAAGGTCTAAATAGGGAGACCAAATAAAATATAGCATTAAATGAACTTTGAAAAAGAAGCAAAGGATATCCAAATAACCAAAGTAACAATGAAAAAGGAAGATAGAGTTTGCAGAAAGCAAAGCCAAATAAAACTACATTCGTTTATACTGTAGACTCATAGTGAAGAAACAATAGACAATTCAGAACATTGCTAGTCGTTAGAGACAATATGCAGGACTTGTGGTAATGTGGTTTTTCCGGTGTTGGATTATTAATTTCATGAAACAGATTCTGGCGAAGTCATAGACTTACTGGAATATTATTACTTTACGTTGATCCAGTGGTGAACAGTTTTGTTTCGTTCAATAACGGATTTACCTCCAGACTCAAGCATACGGAACATCCAGGGTGAGACCTGTCCTGTTTTATGTGATGTCCGGTAGTGTGGCCGATTGAATGGGCGAGAGGTGATACAAAGACCAGACATTCCGAGTTCATTCTTGCACCAACAATAGAATACACTGCCTACTACACCTACACAGTCCATACATACACCAGACATAGTTTTTATTAATAAATATTTTATTATTGTTGAAGGAAGCTGTTGTCGGAGTATGTGATGGAGGAATAATAGAGTGAGAGAAAGGAATAGATATATGGAAGGGAAGATAGAAGGGAGGAGTGTAGACAAAAGTCAGTCAATAATCCCAAAAGATAATAAGCTTGAAGGTGTGCTTGTTGATTCCACGTTCCTCCCGGGAAAACAAGTGACAGCCTTGTTCTCTTCCCTTCAATCTTGCTAGTTGTCATCAAGTTCTCCAATTTATATCTTCTCATAACATGCCCCCCCCCCCCCCCCCAAAAAAAAATAACTATGACAGTCTGTGTCTAATTTCTCTAATCAGTTTACGGTTTCATTTGTTTCTTGTAGGACTTGGTCCTTAAATATTTAAATTGCATGTTCTTTGCAGGACATTAGAATCAACCACAGCCACTATTGGCTGTTCGTGATTTACTAGGCAAATGCACGTTCAGAAGTTCGCCTTTGCTTTCTAAATAAACACATGTGTACTGATTGGCGCTCATAGAAGGAGAAGAAAGAACTAGATGCTCGAGGACTACCTAGACAGCATAAACATTGAAAGCTTTAGTTACCGACCGGGCATTCAAATGAATTGTTTATGTTTAGTGTATATTTTACAGAATTCGTTATGTTTATTTCTTTTTCTAGTTTTTTCTTCACTGTCTATGTAATATCCATGATAGATAATTTGTGTACATAAGATGAGTGGTTGGAAGAGCCTAATGTAAGACGGGCATGCGTGTCAAATTTGTGACCCTTTGAAAATAAAGTTCGTTCGTTCGTTCGTTCATTCGTTCGTCCATTCGTTCGTCCGACCAGAAAGATGCAAGCTGTTCCCAGGGTACAGATGATCTGAAAGCCGCTGAATAACACGTAAGAGTCTTCTAGAGATTACCACAGGGTCTGGCCGAATCTCAGCACGCCGAGGAAAGGCTGCGCGGACACATAAACAGACTGCTACTGGTATCATTAGTGTTGGGGCTATTCGCTGGCTGTTGAAGAGGAAGACGGAGCCCGTATGGGAATGGCCCGTGTGCTGTCATGTCGGTTCTTAACTGATCAGAACTTAACTCATCTCAGCTCAACTCAACCCAACCCAACTCAACTCTTCCAGAGACTTCAAACACAACAACCAACCAACCAACCAACCAACCAACCAACCAACCAACCAACCAACCAGCCAGCCAGCCAGCCAGCCAGCCAGCCAACCAACCAACCAACTAACCGACCAACTAGCCAGCCAACCAACCAGCCAACCAGCCAACCAACCAACTAACCAATCAACCAGCCAACCAACCAACCAACTAGCTAGCCAACCAACCAGCCAGCAAACCACCAACCAACCAATCAACCAACCAATCAACCAACCAACCAACCAATCAACCAACTAAACTTGCATGTAGATGGCTAGAAGACGCACATCAAACATACATGTAGTCTGAATCCGGTAAAACTCCAGCCAGTTAGAGAGATGCATAACTGCCTGTGACGCACGACACTTGACAGAGCAATGAAGAAGAGGAGGAAGAAGAAAAGTGTACTAATTAGGAACATAATGAAACCAACTTTTTGCTTCACATTTCCAGATTTCTGTGGCCTTATTGTTCCATAGCATGTTGTTTTTCCGTAATGACGTCAAACATCCGGGTATGTTTGTTTTAGGCCTACAACTTCTATAGGGCAGTTCAGAACACCCACCACTACAAGTGGTTTACAGTTCGGCTCAAAATACTGGAAGCTATTTCAGGTAGTGGTGTAGTAGTTAGTGATTTCGCCTAAAAACATAGTGGTTCGGAATTCGACCTCCAATGGGAAGCGATGGATTCTCCGCGACCGGTTGAATTGACGGACTCATTAGACAGTAGATCTGGGAGGAGTATTATAGACAGTATATATAGACAGACATTGGTAGACGCTGTGAAGGTAGATTTAGTAGTGTTGGTAGATTTAGTAGTGTCGGTAGATTAAGTAGTGTTGGTAGATTTAGTTGTGTCGTTAAATTTACTAGGCTGGGTAGATTTAGTAGTGTTGGTAGATTTAGTAGTGTCGGTAGATTTAGTTGTGTCGGTAGATTTAATGGTGTCGGCAGATTTAGTAGGCTCGGTAGATTTAATAGAGTTGGTAGATTTAGCTGAGTCGGTAGATTTAGTAGTGTTAGTAGATTTAGTAGTGTCGGTAGATTTAGTAGTGTCGGTAGATTTAGTGGAGCCGGTAGATTTAGTAGGCTTGGTAGATTTAGTTTAGTCGATAGATTTAGTAGGCTTGGTAGATTTAGTAGAGTCGGATTATTTAGTAGGCTCGGAAGGTTTAGATGTAATATACTTGGTAGACTTAATAAGCTCAGACGGACGAACAAACAGACAGACAGACAGACAGACAGACAGACAGACAGACAGACAGACAGACAGACAGACAGACAGACAGACAGACAGACAGACAGACAGAATGAACGAAAGAACGTACGAACAAACGAACAAACTTTATTTTCAAAGGGTTAAGAATTGGGCACGCAGGCCCGTCTAACATTCAGACAGACAGACAGACAGACAGACAGACAGACAGACAGACAGACAGACAGACAGACAGACAGACAGACAGACAGACAGACAGGCAGGCAGGCAGACAGACAGACAGACAGACAGATAGACAGACAGATAGACAGACAGAGACAGACAGACAGACAGAGACAGAGACAGACAGACAGACAGACAGAGACAGACAGACAGACAGACAGACAGACAGATAGACAGATAGATAGACAGATAGATAGATAGATAGATAGATAGATAGATAGATAGATAGATAGATAGATAGATAGATAGATAGATAGATAGATAGATAGATAGATAGATAGATTTAAAAGCAGCAAGATTAGTGTATGGTATATATAACATTGCCCTGTGATTTCCTCACACTTTACAAACTAACAACAACAAAATACAATGATATACGGTGATCGCCAGTGCCTGGCAACACGGACGTTAATGATTGAGCAGACTCAGAAACGTCTGGTTGTGGCAGTCAGTGGTCGCCAACGCTCTACTAAATTACAGGAATATTCCAGCAATCATCTATTCTATTTGATTTCAATTTCATGCAAGAAATAGCTAATTTAAACAATGAGAATTTTGGTGTTGCAAAACCGGCAGATCGCCAATGTCATCAGCGGATTTGTACAGCTTGTCAGCTCTCAAAAGCACGAACTTCCGCATAACGTGTTCTATTAGC
>JACEFZ010005760.1:0-19317 GCA_014155875.1 Cepaea nemoralis
AAAAACCCTTTTCCCATACATTTTTTAAAATCGGAAAGCTTTTTTTTTTTTTTTCTATTATATTTTGCCATCTTTAGTTTTTTAGACACCCTGTTGTGTACTTGTTCTTTCATTAGTAAGTTCCTAAATTTTCTTTTGTGCACAAATTTGGTTTTTTGACTGTTTTGTTGGTTTTCAATTTCTAAGCACTTTTTCTCAACCCTGTTTTTTTGCCTCCTTACATAATTTTCTGACTTGCCTGTGAATTTCTTCATTTTTGACAGAATTATTTTTGTTGATCTTCTTGTTTCCATGGGTGTAAAATTTCTTCAGTCTCCATTTTTTACGACCACCTTTTTTAAATTTTTGGGAATAGTTTTTTTCTGCAGCCACATTGATTGAATTCTTCAACGTTTCCCATTGATCATCCAACCTGGAATGGGATCTCTAGATCAAAAATATTTCAAATCGTTTCTGTACTTCTATGTTAAATTTTGGTTTTGTATTTCCTTGTCTTTACTCAATGTACACAAATCATATTTAGTTTTTCCCTTTTTATGCTTGACTTTATTAAATTTTACCCTTTAAAGTTCCTGTGAGTAATCTTGGGGTCACTATAACAAAGCACTGGGAACTGTTTTTGCAGTTACGCTTTTTCTAAATCTCTGCTAATGAAAAGTTCAATCTGGTTTCTAATCCTCATCGACTCCTCCTGCCCATAATCTTCGGGGTGTTGCTTAAACCGGGTTTCCTACAATCATTTCCTGTTCTTTTCCCCACTCTACGAGTGGGGTACCTCTTTCATTTCTCTCTCCTAAACCATAGTTTCCTACGTGTATCTATTCCTTGATTTCCTACTTTTGCATTTAGTCCCCCATTAGAGTTTTTTTTTGAATTTTTTACATTTCTTTAAGGGAGACTCTAGTCATTATAAAAATTTTTCTACCTATCTTCCTGGATTCTCCTGTTGGGGGATATACTTAATAAATTTATGCAAAAAGGGCTGCCACTTAATTTAACTAGTAAAACCCCCCGAACGGCCCAATATCCCTCGTAATTCAGCAAAAAAAAGTCCTTTTGTATTCTACCATCATCCATCCTCCTAAGATGTCCTAACCATCTAAGTCTACGAAGACGTCAATAAAGATTGATGGTACCCCATGTGCACCCTGTGACATAATATGTCTTTTATTTTGCTAATTGTTAAACCAAATTCAGAACAAGCATTGGAGAATTCAGATATTAGACATTGTAATTCTTCCTCAGAGTGGGTCGTAACTGCAGCAGCATCTGCAAAGAGCAACTCTCTGATCAGTACCCTCCTAATTTTGGTCTTGGCTTTCAATCTCTGAGCATTGTAGAGGCCGCCATCTGAGCGTGAGTGAATGTATATACCACCATCCTGATCACGAAAAGGCATATTTCAGTAGAAGTGAAAAGTATATTCCAAGAGGGTGGGAGCTAGTACACAACCTTGCTTAACTCCACTCTTGATTTCAAACTCTTCAGAAGTTGCACCATCAAACTTGATTATACCCTTCATGCCTGTGTGGAACGATTCCACAATGGACAGAAGAGATGGTGGGCAGCCAATCTTCTTTAGTGCCTTGAACAGACCCTCACGACTGCCAAATCAAATGCCTTTAGTGAGGTCGATGAAGGCAATAAACAGTGGTTGATTCTGTTCACGGCATTTTTCTTGCATTTGTCGCAATGAGAATATCATATCAGTGGTAGACCGGTTCTGTCGAAAGCCACACTGTGATTCGGGATAGACTTGATCTCCTAGAACTTGAAGTCTGCGCAGAACACTTTTCCAACAATACACAAAAGTGAGATACCCCTATAGTTGTTGCAGTCGCTCCGATCGCTCTTGTTCTTGTACAGCGTTATGATGCTTGAATCTTTGAAATCATATGGGACTTGGCCTTCTCGCCAGCATAGCTCTATTAGCTGGCGGATCTGTAGAGTGAGCGTGTCTTGCCCACTCCTGATAACCTCTATTGGAATCCCATCCTTACCTGGAACCTTGCCAGATGCAAGTTCATTATAGCACACTTAACTTCTGTTATGGTGGGAAGTGTGTCCAGGTGGTCAAGAGTTGGTAGGGCCTCTATGGCGTTGAGGGCATCGTCCGCTAGTTTGGTCTCACTTGAGTAAAGCTCCAAATAGTGCTCTACCCATCTGTCCATCTGCCGTTTCTTATCAGTTATAATTTCTCCAGTCAAGGTTTTCAATGGTGCACTTCTTTTGATCATTGGACCACATGCTTTCTTTATTCCTTCATACATGCTTCTGATGTTTCCCTTATCACTTGCGATTTGAATGGACTCACATAACTTGATCCTGTAGTCATTTGCACACTGCCTGGCATCCTTTTGCACATCCTTCCTAGCTTTCTTTAGCTCACTCAGAGTGTTACGCGTTGGTCTTTCCTTGTTTCTTAAGAGAGCTATCTTCTTCTTATCAATTAAGGGCTGCAGGGTCTGGCTGTTTGCCGCAAACCAGTCCTGCCTCTTATCATCCACAGTGCCGTAAACCCATACGGCAGTTTTATAAAGTTTCCTTTTCACTTACTGTACAATTTTCTGGTGTATCAGTGAAAGCGTCTTCAAGTTGCTGTTGAAACTGAAAGCACTTTTCAGGATCGTGAGTGTTAATAATATTAATCCTGGGGCTAGATTTGTGTTTAGCTGTGTAGATTATCTTTGGTCTCAGTCTAACCCTTGCAACAACCAAAGAATGATCTGTATCACAGTCAGCACTGTGGTAACTTCGAGTCAATGATGTATGGTTCTGATGTTGTCTCCGTGTGATGATGAAGTCCAGCTGGTGCCAATGGCCGGATCTTGGATGTTTCCATGTGACCTTATGCAGCTCTTTTGTTTTAAAAAAGGAGTTTGTAATACATAGGTCATTTCTGGTGCAATGCTCCAGCAGCCTTTGCCCATTTTCATTCATGCGACCGATGTTGTATTTTCCAAGGCACACTGGCCATGAACTCGAGTCCTTGCCCACACGAGCATTGAAATTACCGAGCATATAAATGTAGTCGAATTTTGGAACTGCCTTGATCACGGAGTCTAACTCCTCATAGAACGAATCCTTCACATCATCAGATGAATCCAGTGTCGGTGCATATGCAGTAATAATGGTGGCAAAACCACAAGAGGTTAACAAGCGCAGGGATAATAGTCTTTCATTACCTCCTGCTGGAATTTCAATCATTCCTAGTAGCGACTTCTTCACTGCAAAGCCCACACCTGTGTTGCCTTTTTTCTGCCTGCCCTCTACCCTTCCAAAAAAGGTGTAATTGTTTTCCCTGAGTGACCCTTCCTCAGCGAGGCGAGTCTCCTGCAGGCCAGCAATATCAATGCTAAGACGATTGAGTTCGGTATCAATCACAGCCGTTTTTCTCACATCGTCAATATTGGTCAATTCAGTGGAAAATCATGGACACATGGTTCTCACGTTCCAGGTTGCAAGCCGTAGCTTGAGGTTTCTATTTTTTTCTTTTTATTAGTACCTGGTGCATTGGTTTTGGAGCCTGCGATTCAGATTTTGTCCAAGCCCTAAGCACCCATTGAAGCAGGCAGGCTGTGGCGGATCAGTACCCAACTGGCCGGGGGCTGCCCAGCTTGACGCGGGCGGTAGCTGATCAGTGACACCTATAGGTGTCTCTCACCGTCAGAAGCAACGCGTGGCGCCCCATGTCTACGCCAATTGACAGGGACTTATAACCCGTAACAGTTGCCTCTCGCTTTGATTCCAATACCGGTTAAGACCAGGGCATGGAGTTATTGCCTCTCCATAGCACAAAGCCTGGGCTAAAATATAGAGATCATGTGTTGCCCATGCAGCATAATCCCTCTCTCGGCCTGTCTAGTTCACTTCAGAGGAAAAGGTAACACCCTATACATCTGGAACAAGACAAGCTGCAGAAGCTGCCGGATCAGCAAAGCAAAGCTCTAACTGTCCGCCTGTCGGAACTTCGATCCTAGACCAGCTGCCTACCAAGGCTTAGGGCTGGTCTGCCCTGCCATGCTATTTTGTCTTTAGGTTGCATTTCCTCGCACCAGGGTAAGGCTTGTACCCTCCAAATTGCGCTCTTCCGCCCGAAGCCGTTGGCACAATGTGGGGAGTCGGGTTTGGTAAGCGCTGCCTAACGTTCGGCGCTAACAGAAAGCAGGTAGTACCGTCTACGGTAGCTCAGCCATATCTGACTAAGACCTGACAGTATGACTGCGATATCCTGTAACAAAATAGTGAGATGGAATACATAGCCTTCTCTCATAAGTGGGAAGAACAGGAGATCCCTTGCGCAGGTAGTGCATGTTCAACCAATCAAATGCCGTCTCCGCAAGGAAGGTTGGCTGCAATGAAGATCCAACAATGCTCTGGCCCTGTCATATTGCTGTTCTTCGATCTCTTGGGGTTATCTTCCCACTTGTATCGCTGTCTACCTCTAGCTCGCTTGCCTTCAACTCTCTCTCCCCCCCCCCCCCCCCAAGTATGGTTTTATAAGAGTGCTATGTCTTTAAACGTGGCCAAAATATCAAATATTTCACTTGCCTCGTGTCTGTTTCTTTCATCAACTCTCTTTTCATTCAATGCATATTAAACATTACAAAAATTGGTAGGCGGAAAATCGTGCACTGACAAAATTGTTATGAAAGAAACCAAACCTACAGGAAGATTTAACCCGTTACCTTGGATAAAATCTGTTTAGAAGAAATAAACCCTATACAAAAGCATGCTAAAATCGCACACACTCATCTCTGAAGTGTACAACTGAGCCTAACCCACTCCTATAGAAAGAGGAACAAGGAAGAAGGGGAAGGACGACTACAGAAACAACCGAGTCTCGTGGTTTCCCTCAAGAACATGGGCAGTAACGAGACCTGCACTACTGGAAGCCATTTTGTTTGTGCTAGCAAATCTCGCTGCTTGTGTTTACTTTCTTACATCGATATTTTACCGCTCAGAATGTCCTAAGGGACACGGATTCAATTGAAAGGTTTGTAAGAAACGTTATTTTGTTGTTTTTATATTTATTTTATGCTATTTTATTTATTAGTTTGTGAGTTTTTACGACGAGCAGCGAGGAAACCTTGTTCACAATTGATTCTTTGAATTTGAAGGCTGAAGAAGAAAGTGAACTAAAGTGTCGCTGGCTTCTTGCTACAGAGATGAATTAAATACTCATAGAGCTTTTAAGCAAATAAGGGTGTAGCAGGGATACAACGAAATAGAGTTAGTTATGTCTTAACGTTCCCTTTTTTAAAAAGTAGTTCACTTTATTTATTAATATAATATTAATAATAATAATTAATATTATTTGTTTGAATTGAATGAATAATGAATAAATAATGAATGTAATTACCTAATATCTCATTTTCGGAAATCCAATAGTCATTGCAGTCTCGATATTGCTATTACTATTAATACTATTATTACCAAAGTCAGGCAAATCTTACACTTGTTACAGTTACAGCCAAACAAAACATCAAACATATTTTACCAGTTTTAGTTGTTTACTTTATTATACTTTATAGTTTTTAAAAATATTTTTATTCGCATATCCTTTACAGGACATCACTGGCAACAGCAGCATCTTTCAGCTGTCTGTTGATTTCTTGGCAAGATTACGCTCAGTAGTTTGCCATTGCTTTCTGAGCGGCCGGCTCAGTTATCCCGCAAGTCACCAGCGGGGGTTGAACTGCTCCTAGCTCTCGCCCGCTACGAGACTGTGTGATAAACGGGATTACGGAGAAAGTGTTGTAACCTCTCGGCCAGAGAGACCGGCTTGCTTACTTTAGTTAGTAATACAATAATTACATTTCATCTTCATCATATACCCTGTCAACTGGTGTAGGGGTTTATGCAGTCATCACCATAGATGTGTCCTTGGTGCTTTTATTAAGTCTTATTAAGTTTTATATAAGGTCAGCATGGCTACATTACTACATAGATCAGAGCTCTCACTCTTAAACTTCTACTGTGTTGATGCAGAGGTAGCAGGTTCAACCCCTGCGCTGGTCAGTTAGTCTAAAAAATGTTGACTTCTTGTCCTTGACTTGGGGACGTAAATTACAAGTACCTCTGAAGTCGGCATGGTTTCGCCTGATGGCGAGGGACACTGGCAATATGGAAAGCTAATCCACATGCAAAATTCGGTCCACTGCTAAAACAAAGTAGCGTGTATGGATTACGCTTGAGTTCAAAGTGAGCAAACGAAAAAAAACAACAAATAAGATATGACTAACAAGAGCGTTGGCACGAGACTGGCTCAGCATCTGGTAGAAAACCTTCAAGGTGGTTAGGTTCTACTTCTTTGTTCTTGCCTCCTGAGTGTGCTCATACTCTATATACTTCTTTACTCTTGCCTCCTAAATGTGCCATACTCTTTCTTTACTCTTGCCTCCTGAGTGTGCTCATACTCTATCTACTTCTTTACTCTTGTCTCCTAAATGTGCCATACTCTATCTACTTCTTTACACTTTGTCTCCTAAGTCATGACCTGTAACATGTGTAATCATAAAACTGTTCTCTGCTTTCAGATACAACATGTTTTGGAAGTTCAACCTGTTAACTGCATCACACATAGACACCTTGCTGGATAAGGAGGTAGGCAGATTTTGTCATCTCGGAATGTTTGGATATAAACGTTACTACAATTAGTGCAAGTCAGGTTGTGTTAGTGAAGCAGTTTTGAAGTTATTTTATGGGAGGCTCTATTCGCAATAGAATTGCGAATAGAGAAAAATTTTATTTGCAATAAAATTGTGAATAGAGAAAAATTATATTTGCAACAGAATTGCGGGAAGTAACAAATATATCGCAGCGTCTGCTCACTAGTCAATTTTAGTTTGAGCCATTAAGAAGTCTAAGAAGGTGGTTAATTTAAATAGGAATGTTCACTGTTGTGAGTTTAATTCTGCCGAATTCTCCGTAATTTTTTAATGAATCGCCATTCTTCTTACTTCTGTTCTTCTGGCATCCTGTTTTTAAAGTTTTATTTGTACATTATGTTAGTCCTGTTTAAATATCAAGAATAATTTTCCAGTACTGGTATCCCCAATACAAATAATGATCCCTCAAATAATTGTGTCCTCAGGCGAGTTCAAGAATTGTTAACTTTCATTTCTGCACACTTACTGTTACCAGGCATCCATGTTTGTTTACGTTACCGTCCTACTTTGTATGTCCTGATAATTCTGGTCCAAGCTGACATTAATATGCTTCGATCATCACACTTTATTCACATGCTTCGAGGTTCTCAGTTTTATATTTTAGTTCCTAATGTTTAATATTTTTACGTATTTGCTGAAAATGAAAAAAAAATTTACTTCCCCAACGAGGAATCGAACCTCGAGCTCCCGCGTTACAGGCAGAGACACTTATCACTACGCTACTGAGGACACGTTAACTAATCTACAACAATTTATAATATAGCTACACACATAGGAATAATCATGTGACCTACTTCGACTGCGAATATAATTTTTCTCTATTCGAAATTCTATTGCGAATAGTCACTTCGTTATTTTATACCAAGCAATTCACAGATATTTAAAATATTGAGCACAACCCACTACTGGCAACGCCGATCGCATTCTGGTATGAACCTAAGGCCTATCCACGTCTGACGTGGATGGGCCTTATGTTCATACCAGAATGCGATCGGCGTTGCCAGTAGTGGGTTGTGCTCAATATTTAAATTTCAAACCCCGAAACAACCACATAATCAATTCACAGATAGTTTTGAAATTATTCTTTACTAAGCAATTCATCAATCTTTTGAAGGAGGACCACAAATAGCTCACCATGAGTTGAACTTTTAACTGACTACAATTATTTGTGGTATTATTATACAGTTACAATATTCTTTACGGTATAGTTAAACAAACACTGCAGTGAGTCATGGTATAATTAAAAGATGTCTACAATCAATCATGCTATCATCAAACAGTAATTGCAACCAATTATGGTAAAATGGAGCAGTCACTTTAATAAAATGTATAGTTAAATGACTACAATCAACCAAGTATAATTAACCCTTTACCCCGGGAAGGTTAACCCGGTCAACAAATGCCCGCAGAAGTCTGATGTGTCGGCCTAACGGCGGAAGAACGCAGCTCTGCTGTAAACAGGCACAACGCAATCACATCCGGAAAAAAAACCTCCGGATGAACGAAGAAGAAGAAGAACCCTTTACAGGGCAGATGCTTGTCCGTTTTTTTAGCCCTGAACGGGAAAGATTTTTTGAGGTTCGGAAAAATTTCAGGTTGCGTTAGTAAAAACATCATAAATAAGGTGTTAGTCAACTGATTTTAGTTAAATAAACAACACAATGAAGGGAAAAGCAAGCAGAATATGTCACTCACGTGATTGTTGTTGATAATCCATATATGAACACAAATATTTACGAAATACAGCATGCTGTTTGTGATTTTCCGTCATCTATATGGCAATTTACAAATATATTTTCAGAATCATAATCACTTTCTTTAAAGTCCGACTCAGACTGCTAATGCAAAGTAACGCTTTGTGACTGATATCTAGTTCCGATTAATAGTCAACTTCGTGCCCTTTAATGTCACTTAAATTGAACCTAGCGAAATCTCGGCTATCACTTGAAGAATCGCAAAATCTGTTTTGAAAAACTAAGCGTAAAAAATTCAAATTCATAGTCGGTGCTTACAAATGGCGGCCACGTTGTCAAGCTATCGGCGAAAGTAGCCGTCGGAAGTATCGTAAGGCCGAGAAATCGCATTTTTACTATGCATAATAGTTTCAGACGGAATCGGCCGAAATGCTCGTTAAAGGCATCGGCCGCAAATGGCCGTTCTGCCCTGTAAAGGGTTAAACAGTTCTTACCATCAAACATAATTAAACAGTTCTTACCGTTAGACATATAATTAAACATTTATTACCATCAAACATACAATTAAACAATTCTTACCATCAAACATATAATTAAACAGTTCCTACAATGAAACATAATTAAACAGTTCTTACCATCAAACATATAATTAAACACTACAATCAAACATGAGAGTCATGGTAGTATTCATGGGATAATAATCATTCTGCTCTCTTTTAATTCCTGAGTCGCTCTGTTTTGTCAAGCCTGTGGCTCAGTACACCCAACTTCTGCAAGGATAATTTCTGGTTTGCTTTCCCTAACCCTTGACTGTCCCCAGTCTACCTACAAGGCAGCAGGTTTGTGTTTCTTTTTCTGGTACCTAACCCTATGACTTCTCTGACATTTGGCCTTTCAAACATGGGAGACCCTACCAGTAGCTTTTCAACCATCGGCATAGTTCTTGGGAGTCACTGTATCAGCAAACCCCTCTTGCACGATGTGGATCCACAGCAGAGGGGTTCTTGTAATATGACCTGTGATAGTAACCGTGTTGTTTCTGTTTTTCTTGTTCACGCATTAAGTGACAGTTAAGTTAGTTGTATGTTCTTTACAGGACATTGCAATCAACCCCAGCATTTAAATGTCAGCATGACTGAATGGATAAGAGCGTTCGCTCTTAAACATCCAGTGTGCTGATGCCGAGGTAGCGGGTTGAACCCCTGCACCGGTTGATTGGACTGAAATATTGATTTTGCATCCTTGACTTGGGGATGTAAATTACAGGTACCTCAAAAGTAGGAGTGGGTTCACCTGATGGTGAGGGACACTGGTAATAGGGAAAGCTAATCCACATGCAAAAATCAGTGGACTAGACGTAGCAGCACATGTCAGGACTATGCTTGAGTTCATAGCAAGCGAAGGATAAAAAAAAACAATCAGCATTTGTTCTCTGTGGTGTATTAGGCAAGATTATTTGAGTAGTTTGCCATTGATTTCTGAACGGCCTGACGCCTCATACCATGGAAATAGATGCAAAGCGGCCTGCTTCCAAATCACCCGCAGCTGGATTCGAAGCCATCACTCTGCATGTCGGGGAACTATGAAACTGCGGCTCTCACTATTCCCCAAGCCACAGTGGCAGTAAGTTTGTGTAGTTTCATTGAGAGTAATCTTGTCTGTCTCCAGGATGTCACCCTTCGGGAGCTTATGGATGAAGATGATATTCTGCAGGAATGCAAAGCTCAAAACAGGAAGCTTGTGGATTTGTAAGAGTTACATCTCTGGGTGTTGTCAACTCTTTCTTTCTTTCTTTCTTTCTTTCTTTCTTTCTTTCTTTCTTTCTTTCTTTCTTTCTTTCTTTCTTTCTTTCTGTCTGTCTGTCATTTTTGTTTGTTGTGGGTGGGATTTTCTCTGAAAACTAAATTGCATGTTCTTGTCTGTTCTCTATTGATCATATAAGAATACATGTTTCCTATGTAAAATTGTCTTTACTGTTTGTAAAACACAAATAAGAGTAGGTACTCTCATACAAAGCTGAAACTTCTTAACTGTTGTCCAGCAATGAAGTCGGAGTGGGTGAGGGTCAGTGGTGATATAGAAAGCTAATCCACACACAAACATCAGTCCAGTGTATTAATAGTAGCATGTGTATAGACTGCATGAGTTCAGAGCGAGGGAAAAAAATAAAAATAAACAGTTGATCCAGAACGCCAAAGAATGAGATCTGTGGAGAGACATGAATGCTTACGTCAGCTGGCAGGGCACTTGATGATGATGATTCTGTGTAGGCACCACTTAGTGAATGTTTGTAGTTTATTGTAGTCTATTGTAACAGGTGTATAGTAATGTTGTGGGCAATACGTTGTAAGTGTTGTTTACTGTAGTCTGTTGTAACAGGTGTCTAGTAATGTTGTAGGCAATACGTTGTAAGTGTTGTTTACTGTAGTCTGTTGTAACAGGTGTCTAGTAATGTTGTAGGCAATACGTTGTTAGTGTTGTTTACTGTAGTCTGTTGTAACAGGTGTCTAGTAATGTTGTAGGCAATACGTTGTTAGTGTTGTTTACTGTAGTCTGTTGTAACAGGTGTATAGTAATGTTGTAGGCAATACGTTGTTAGTGTTGTTTACTGTAGTCTATTGTAACAGGTGTCTAGTAATGTTGTGGGCAATACGTTGTAAGTGTTGTTTACTGTAGTCTATTGTAACAGGTGTCTAGTAATGTTGTGGGCAATACGTTGTAAGTGTTGTTTACTGTAGTCTATTGTAACAGGTGTCTAGTAATGTTGTAGGCAATACGTTGTAAGTGTTGTTTACTGTAGTCTGTTGTAACAGGTGTATAGTAATGTTGTGGGCAATACGTTGTAAGTGTTGTTTACTGTAGTCTGTTGTAACAGGTGTATAGTAATGTTGTGGGCAATACGTTGTAAGTGTTGTTTACTGTAGTCTATTGTAACAGGTGTCTAGTAATGTTGTGGGCAATACGTTGTAAGTGTTGTTTACTGTAGTCTATTGTAACAGGTGTCTAGTAATGTTGTGGGCAATACGTTGTAAGTGTTGTTTACTGTAGTCTATTGTAACAGGTGTCTAGTAATGTTGTAGGCAATACGTTGTAAGTGTTGTTTACTGTAGTCTATTGTAACAGGTGTCTAGTAATGTTGTGGGCAATACGTTGTAAGTGTTGTTTACTGTAGTCTATTGTAACAGGTGTCTAGTAATGTTGTAGGCAATACGTTGTAAGTGTTGTTTACTGTAGTCTGTTGTAACAGGTGTATAGTAATGTTGTGGGCAATACGTTGTAAGTGTTGTTTACTGTAGTCTATTGTAACAGGTGTCTAGTAATGTTGTGGGCAATACGTTGTAAGTGTTGTTTACTGTAGTCTATTGTAACAGGTGTCTAGTAATGTTGTAGGCAATACGTTGTAAGTGTTGTTTACTGTAGTCTATTGTAACAGGTGTCTAGTAATGTTGTGGGCAATACGTTGTAAGTGTTGTTTACTGTAGTCTGTTGTAACAGGTGTATAGTAATGTTGTGGGCAATACGTTGTAAGTGTTGTTTACTGTATTTTGTTGTATAGTATAATCCAGCCGGAGAACATGGAGGAGCTGATGAAGATGATTACATTGGAGCCACCTAATGATGTTGATGAGAAGCTCCGCTTTAAGTAAGTGGTAGTATGTTCATGCTGAGAGAGTAAGAGAGAGACTTAGGGTGGGGGAGGGAGGAAGGGAGGGGATAGGGGGAGATAGGCTGAGGGTGTTAGGGGGAGGATGAGAGAGAGAGGGAGGGGATAGGGAGAGAGAGACTGAGGGTGGGAGGGGGAGGGCGAAAGAGAAAAATGAAAGGCTGAAGAAGACTTGAATGTTAAAGATCTTTAGTATGTCAACAAGACAAGGATATCTCAGATGTTAAAGGTCGTTAGTGTGTCAACAAGGCATGAATGTCTCAAATGAAAGATCTTTGGTGTATCAATAAGTCATGGATGTCTCAGCTATTAAAGTGACTGAGGTCTCTTTCCTAATCCACTTGCCATTAAGGGGAAAAAAGGGGGGGGGGGAAGCGCACCTAAACTAGCATTTTACAGCAAGATATGTTGCTTTGGTTGTGACATATCCGTGTTTGTTAAGTGTGTTCTTGATGTTGGCTATCCATTATTTTCTTCATCTTCCTCTGCCCCTAAATCCTTCTCTTGTTTGGTTGTATGTTCTTGTCAGTAGGTGATTTGGTTTAGTTCTCACACTTTGTTTTCTTTCGATAATTTTGATGCATACATGTATAAACAATATGTTGAATAAATGAATAATACTTCAGCTGAAACATTTAAAACACATAGTCACAGGTAATGTTGGATTGTGGAGCATTTGCTATCCCCGTGGTATTTTCAAATTTAACTGTGGCTTTGTTTGAATTATTTCAGCTTTTTGGCTTCTGTCTTTAAATTCTCTAAGGGAATTCATTATTTTGCATACAGCTATGCCCATCACATTTCTGATGATGTTTTATATTCTACTATCACATCCATGGGGGTTAGTATGGATGAGAGCCTTGACTCGCTTACACTTTTTCTTCTGATTGCAGTGTAGTGGGCTCATTTTACACGCCAGTCAGTTGAACATTGACTTCTCGTTTAGAAAGCAATGGCAAACTACTGAACACAAAATTGCTTAGTAAATCACAAATAGCTAATTGGGGCTGGATGTGACTGCAATTTCTTGCAAAGGGTGTGCAATTTAATTTTTCGGTCTACATTTGGATCTGCTGAAGTCCAGTGGGCAGCACACTTGCCTGCTTGATCAGTGGTTGTGTGTTCAAACCTCCATTGAAGCAGATTTTAAGTAACTGACCCATTCTTCCAGGTTGACCTGTTCTTTCAGGTTGACCCGTTCTTCCAGTTTGATCCGTTCTTCCAGGTTGACCTGTTCTTCCAGGTTGACCCGTTCTTCCAGGTTGACCTGTTCTAAAATGTGTGGTAGGAAATGTCCTGGACAGTAAATGTTGTTGGAATTGATATTTGACCGCATCACCCATCCTTGTTCTTATTCATCCTTGATCTCTTTCTTCCTTGTTCTGCTTTATCCTTGTTCTGCTTACTCCTTGTTCTACTTCATCCTTGTTCTCCTTCTTCCTTGTTCTGCTTTTTCTTTGTACTGCTTAATCCTTGTTCTACTTCTCCCGAGTGCCAATTGGTCTCTAGAAGCATGAAGCTAGCACCATATACCCAAAATGCTTCGAGGCGTGTGAAAGAGTCTTTTGCTGGTTGGTTTATTTAATCCATTCTAGACAATCTGGCACTGATTGTATTTATTTTACCAATTTGAACCAGGTACCCAAACACAGCCTGTGAACTGCTGACCTCGGATGTGGCGCAGATCAACGACAAACTGGCCGGCGATGACCAACTGATCAACATGCTGTACGGCTTCCTGGAGGGAGACAAGCCGCTGAACCCCCTGCTGGCATCATTTTTCAGCAAAGTCATGGGCCTTCTGATTACCAGAAAGAGTGAAATGGTTTGTTGTGTGTGCAGCTTATATTTGTTGTCTCTGTGTGTGTGCACACATTTGTTGTCTGTGTGTGTGCACACATTTGTTGTCTGTGTGTGTGTGTGCACACATTTGTTGTCTGTGTGTGTGCACACACATTTGGGGTCTTGTTGTGTGTGCATGCATTTGTTGTCTTGGTGTTTGTTGTTTCGTTAATCTCTTTCTCTTTCTCTCCCCCCTCCCCTCCCCCCTCTGTCTGTCTGTCTCTCTCTCTCTCTCTCTCTCTCTCTCTCTCTCTCTCTGTCTCTCTCTCTCTCTCTCTGTCTCTCTCTCTCTCTCTCTCTCTCTCTCTCTCTCTCTCTCTCTCTCTCTCTCTCTCTCTCTCTCTCTCTCTCTCTCTCTTAGGCAGTGGTTGAATCAGCCCACTTATTGTGTGGAGGCAATTAAAACCTCAAATTTACTTACTGCATTCTTCAGATTTCTTAAGATGCAGACTCATTAGCCATGTACAGGCTAAAACTATTCTTTGGGTGGACCCGTTACTAGAGTATCATGTGTTAGCTCTGCATCTATAGAAGCCTCTTTGATTGGTGGGTGAATTCCCATGTTCTGCCACTGCTTTCCCTTGAGGGCGTGTGGTGGTTCTGAACAGGCCATCTGGGGGAATAAGTTTAGGGTGGAAGGGCAAAGATGATGCCACCACACTGGGACAATGGACTCCCAGGAAAGGCAACCCAGTCAACCAATATCGCAGCTCTATTGTAAACCGGCATAATGTAATCACCTTCTAAAAACACAATATCAAGCAAGCGAAGACGATGGAGAAGATGCAGGATTGTGATGTGGTAGAAATTAATATGCTCTATATCTTCTTCTTCTTCGTTCATCCGGAGTTTTTTTTCCGGATGTGATTGCGTTGTGCCTGTTTACAGCAGAGCTGCGCTCTTGCGCCGTTAGGCCAACACATCCGACTTCTGCGGGCATTTGTTGACCGGGTTAACCTTCCCGGGGGTTTCTTAGGACGTTTGACTCTCACTGTTGTGGTGTTATCCCCCATCCCAGCTGGTCCATATAGAACAGCCAAAGATCCTGGTCAGCCCTCAAGGGAAGGCAGGGGCAGACCATGGGCATTCCCCGCCATCCAAGGAGGCTTCCATACTTGCAGAGCCGATACATAGCGCTCTGATACTGGGCTCACCCAAGGAATCGTCACGTCCTGCACATGGCTGCTTAGCCTCACTTCTGTATATTGGGCCTTCCGTTCACCATAGGCTGTTCTTCCGGAAACCAGAAGTATGCAGTCTGCAGATGACATCCACACAGTGAGCTTTCGATTCGGACTTTCCATGTAATAGATTTGCTATCCAAACAATATTCCATTTCGTGCCACTAGGACACTTTTCCACCTTTTATGAAGCCCACACAGTGGGCTTTTGATTCAGACTTTCCACGTAATGGATTTGCTATCCAAGCAATATTCCATTTCGTGCCACTAGGACACTTTTCCACCTTTTATGAAGCCCACACAGTGGGCTTTTGATTCGGACTTTCCACGTAATGGATTTGCTATCCAAGCAATATTCCATTTCATGCCACTAGGACACTTTTCCACCTTTTATGAAGCCCACACAATGGGCTTTTGATTCAGACTTTCCATGTAATGGATTTGCTATCCAAGCAATATTCCATTTCGTGCCACTAGGACACTTTTCCACCTTTTTTGAAGCCCACACAGCAAGCTTTCGATTTGGACTTTCCACATAATGGATTTGCTGTCCAAGCAATATTCCATTTCATGCCTCTGGGTCTTCATGCATCTTTAAATGTCAACCTGTATGTAGTTAAAGTAAGCTGCGGTCAACTTTAGCTTGTTGATATCTCCATAGAGCTTGTCCTCAAATGAAGCAGGTGTGGGCCAAAATATCTTTCTCTGTTCTGCATACGTTGGGCAATCCTGCAGCAAATGTTTTGCTGTCATTTTTCCAGTTCTACAATTACATTCATCGGTATCTCCTATCTTTAGTTTATTGAACAAGTGGTATTTCAGCCTGTTATGTCCTGTGCGGAGTCTGAAGATTGCTACTTGTTCTCTTCGGTCGAGTTTGTAATATGCATCATCCTTCTGATGGCCTGGATGCTCTGATTCCCATTTGGTTCTATAAGTGCTTTTTATCAACCTCTTTGCCTCATTATAGGTTATGTCTATGTCAGGCTGTGGTAGTTGTCCACCCTCTTTTGCCAGTCTGTCAGCCTCTTCGTTTCCAGGTATACTGCAATGTGATGGGATCCACTGTATTACAACTTTTTTGGATTTTTGGCATAGACCATGGAGTGCTGCTCTTAGGTCAGTTAGTTCTGTGCTGTTATTGCTCTTCAGTATTGAGACAGCTGACTTTGCATCTGTGAAGATAGCTATTTGCTTCTCTTTATTTTCCTCCATCAGGAGCATTTCTGCTGCAGTTTTCAGAGCCTCTACCTCCGCTTTGAAGTTACTTGAAAATTTTCCAGTTGCCATTGAATGTGTTTTTTTCACTCCATTTTTTAAATTTAGGAGAATTCCTCCTCCTCCATTCTCTATTGAATTTTTGGCTGATCCATCTGTATATGCATGGGTCCAATTCCTGCTTGGGTAATGTTCTTTTATGTAGTTTAGGGTTATTTCTCTTCTTTCGGTTTCATGCTGAGTGTTCTTTTTCTCAATACCAGGAATGTTTTCTATCATCTCAGGTAGTTGCTGCTGTCTCCAAGCTGGAAACTTGTGTGCATTGTATATGGGCTTGACTGTTGATATGTTAAGTATAGGATCTGCCCTAATCCTTCGTTTTGCAGTTTCTACAAAGTTGCTACGCTTCAGTCTTCCCTTTCCAAAACCATTAAATCTGCTGTACATAGGGTGGTCTGTCAATCTTCTAAATTTTTCTGCTTGTTGCTGGGCTCTGCTATCTCTTCTATCCTGCATTGGTTGTAAACAAGTGATCTTTTCTAGTTCATTAATAGGCGTTGTCTTCAGGCTTCCAGTTATGATTCGCATTCCTTGGTTTTGGACTCTACTTATTTGGTTAAAGTTTGACTTAGCTGCTGTTGCCCAATCTGCAATGCCATATTCCAGTACTGGCCTCACCCGTCCAGTATATAACTTCTTGAGAACTTTCTCATCTACTCCCCACGTTGTACCAGCAAGCTTTTTCATGATTGCCATTCTCTGCCTTGCTCTTGTTCGATTTTTCTCAACCTGTGTCTTCCATGTCAGGCGACGATCAAAGGTGACTCCTAGATAGTTTGGATTTTCTTCATGGCGCAATATTTTTCCATTCAATACCAGCTTAGGTTGCTGAGTTTTATTTGAGAGGGAGAACACTGTGCATGTTGTTTTCTCCTCACTTATCTTCACTAGCCATGATTTTGACCAGTCCTCTAGCGCTAATAAGGCTTGCTGTATTCTGCTGTTAGCTGTACTAATATATTCTTCAGATGTCCATATGGCTAGGTCATCTGCAAAGGAGGATGTGTGTACTCTGTCTGGAAAATTTTCTGTGATGTCATTTATATATGCTAGGAATAATGTTAGTGAAAGAACTCCTCCTTGGGGGACACCTTGCTCCAGCAGCATCATTTTGCTCGTTTGTCCTTGTACTTTTGTCCTGGCAGTTCTGTTCTCAAGGTAGTGGCTGATCCATTTATACATTTTTCCACAAACATGCATGTTTTGCAGTTTTACTTTCAGTCCTTCCTTCCATACTTTATCAAATGCTTTTTCTAAATCTACCAGACTGCTAGTGTGTGCTTTTTCTCTTGGAAGGCATCCTCTATTTCCTGAGCTATATAGGTTATTTGATCTTCAGTGGATCTGTACTTTCTGAATCCTGCTTGGTGTGGTGTTAAGAGTTTGTTTTCTTCCAGATGCCATGTTAGCCTGCCATTGATAATGCGTTCCATTAATTTTCCTACACAGCTAAGTAGACTGATAGCCATTTGGTTCTTCCAGGTCTTTTCTTTTCTTTGGGATTGGTATTAGTATAGCTTCCTTCCATGCCTGTGGGACTATTCCTCTCTTTCAGCTGTTATTTAGGACTGCTAGTAGTTTCTTCTTTGCCTTGGTGCCTAGTCCTATTAGCATTTCATTTGTGATTCCATCCTTTCCTGGTGATTTCTTCTTTTTTAGGGTATTCATTGCCTGTTCCATTTCTTCCATTGTTAGATTTGCCATCATATATTCTGCTGCTGTCTCTGTATTTCTATGATGTATCTGTTTGTCTTTGATTGCTTTCTTCTGTTCGGTTGTAATATCAATGTGGTTTGCATTTGCATAGTGTTCCATTAGTGCATTTGCAGCCTTTTTTCCTGTAAGGAAGTCATTTCCTTGTTTAATTGTTATTTGTTTGTTTCTAGGTCCTTCATTGTTCATGGCTTTCACTAGTTTCCATAGTTTGTTTCCATCCCTGTCAAAATTCAGGTTTTCTGTTTTTTCCCTCCAACAATCTCTTGTTGTTTGATTTACTGTTCTTTTATATTTTGCTGAGATGGCTTTGAGAGAGATATTCGCTTCAATTGTTTGTTCTCTCTCTGCTGTCTTCCTGGCATCTTCAACTTTGTCCTCCAAACTTTGTAGTTCTTCAGTCCAGTGTGGTTTGTAATTTTTCCTCGCTCCTCTAGGAATGGACTCAGTGGCTGCCTGTATTATCGCTCTGTTTAGACTTTCCACCATTTGCTTTATGTTGCCATATCGTGTATTTATGTTTTCACAATATTTGTCTGTTAGTATGGCAAATCTGTCCCAATCTGCTCGTTTGTAATTCCAGCGGGGCAAGGGCTTTTGTTCCTGTGGAACATACTCCATATTCATTACAAGCTTGATTGGTCTGTGGTCACTACCTGCTAATTGGTCCAGCACATGGCGATCGATTTTGTGGAGGATGTCTCCTGTGCAGAAAGATAAGTCTGGAGTAGAAGTGGTAAGCCATCTTCTGGAGTAGAAGCTCGGTGTGTCATCCGCTTTGTTGAGTAGATGGAGATTTGAGTCTATTTCCCAGTCCTCCAATTCATCTCCTCTCTTGTCAGTATTTGGGTATCCCCATCTTTCTGAACGGCTATTAAAGTCTCCGACAATAATGCAGTTTGTGTCAGTTATTTTCATGTTTGAGAGTTTAAGGTCCTTATCTGCTGGGCTATACAGATTGTAGATTCTTATTTTCACGTCCTTTATCATTATATCAACACCTATAATTTCCGTTTGGTTGTCAGAGATCACAGATACTTCGCTGCAAGGTATTGTATTTCGTGTAAGTATTAGAACTCCTCCTTTATGTCCTTCGCAGTCGAAACGTGTGGCCTGATATCCTCTGACTGAGAATTTGTGATTGGTGTTGAGGTGTGTCTCTTGAATGCATGCCACATCTATTCTATCTATATGCTGAATATTATTTCATTATAAATGTGTGTGTATGGCCAGTTCCTTTCAATTTTTTCCCCAAAACCCCTCATTTTTTTTTC
>JACEFZ010005761.1:0-5000 GCA_014155875.1 Cepaea nemoralis
TCTCTCTCTCTCTCTCTCTCTCTCTCTCTCTCTCTCTCTCTCTCGCTCTCTCGCTCTCACCGATTGCCACTTCCTATCAACATCAAACTAATCGTCTGGATGATTCCATTTCATATCCGAGAACTATCGAATTTTATTCCAGAGAAATGTTCTGCCGCAGGGTTGTTATCTCCCCTCCAGCACTAGCACGAACGTTGTTTCATACCGCGTATCCCATTCCTTGCTATCCATGATTGTCCAGACAAGACAATCCGATTCCTTGCTATCTATGATTGTCCAGACAAGACAATGTCAAGGTTTGTACATCATATTCTCTACAATTTATCTTTCTCGATGAAGATTAGGGTGGCCGAAAGGATTATAGAGCTCGTGCTTAAACACCCCGTGTGTGCTGATTTCGGGGTAGCGGGTTCAACCCATACACCGGACAGTTGGACTAAAATGTTATCTTCTCGACCTTGACTTGGGGACGTTTGTTACAAGTACATCAGAAGTCGGTGTGGGTTCGCCTTGTGTGGAGGGACACAAGTAAAAGTGAAAGCTAATCCACCCGCAAAAATCATTCCAGTGCACAAGAAGTAGTAGCACTTGTAGGCACTACGTTTGCGTTAAAAGCGTGCAAACGCCAAAAAAAAAAAAAAAAATTATGATCCAGGTTCCAGTTTAATATTTGGAGAGGGGTCTCATTCGCGTAGTGGTCAAGATACCCGCCTCGCGGCAAGAAGGCCCTGGGTTCGTTTCCCTATTCCGTTATTCAGTTCAAGAGTACACTCTTTCCGTAGACTCCTGGAGGTCGTCAGGAAGCTGAGGTGACTCAGAGCCTAGTAGCTGACCATTCGGCCCATTGATCGCGGGTTCAATCCCCATCCGGGCTGATTCGAATTTTATCCGTTGAGTCCAAATGTTGTAGAAAATTTTTTAGAATATCATGGTCTCAACTAGCACCTTGTTGTATTGATAGATGATAGTTTGTAAACTGGAGTTGTACCTCTCCATGGTACGAGTGGGTTTCAAGGGAGAACCTTAAATATTTTATGTGTATGTGGATACATTCTGAATAAGTAAAGAACACATGTATTATTTTTCGAAGTAGTCACCACAGCGTCGATAAAGAGCTTGGATTCCTGTAGGAAAACATTATCTGAGGTCACTACTCGGTGTACCTGACCAGGTCGTGAACGGTTTGTCACAGAAGTCACGCCGTTTTGAAACGTCTTACTCCACTCATACACTTGCTGGACTGACAGGCATGAATTACCACATTGGACCTTCTCTAAATTAAACCCAGGCTTTCAATGAGAGGGCTTCAAATGAAAACCTTAAAAGTGTGATATAAATTACACTAACCATGCCATTGTCTTATAACTTGTCAATATTTTTGTTAAGGGTGTCAAGATTGTTAAGCGAGGGACATCACGGTGCAGATGAACACGGTGACGTCATAAGGACAGTTTAAATATGGCCGCCCAATTTTCGACGTATACCAGAGAGGAGCAGCGTTCTATTATATATATATACACTAGCTGACCCGGCCCGGCTTCGCCCGGGCCCTGGCGGGGATCTATCTATCTATCAGTCTGTCTGTCTGTCTGTCTGCTTGTTTGTCTGTCTGTCTGTCTGTCTGGCTGACCCGGCCCGGCTTCACCCAGTCCCTGGTGGGGAGCATCTCATTTAATTCATATAAGAAGTCATATAAGCTCCCGTTCCCGACTATCTGTCTGTCTGTCTATCTGTCTGTCTGACCCGGCCCGGCTTCACCCAGTCCCTGGTGGGGAGCATCTAATTTAATTCATATACGTAGTCATATAAGCTCCCGTTCCCGACTATCTGTCTGTCTGTCTGTCTATCTATCTGACCCGGCGTGGCTTCGCCCAGCTCCTGGCGGGGAGCGTCTCATTAAATTCACACAGTAACTTAAAAGAATGTCCTTCCACACACCATCCATTATTTTTAATGAAAACTGTTTTTAATCACCTACATGACTGTAGATAACTTCTTTAAGCATAAAAAGATGAGTTACAATGTTATGCATTATGCATTATTTTTATGAAAACTTTGAAAATGCCTTAAAGATTATATCATTATTTATTATAACTCATATGCCTGTAAATAACTATAGGCAAAGAGTTTATAAATCTTTGAAAACCATGCAACAATATGACTATAAAGTATATAGAAATGTTATTAAAAGTTATGCCCCTTGAAATAACTTTTCTAGAGTTAAGTCCCCTTGCTAAATAGAAATTATAATGAAAAATTAAATATTAAATTTTATTAAGTAAGTAGCCGATTTTACACTAAGAAACTATTACAGGAATGAAAGGAAGACGTGTAGAAAATTTCATCTCAATCGGATGTACCGTTATCGAACGCATCCAATACATTGCCAACCACATACAGTCTCTTTTATATATATATATATATATATATATATATATATATATATATATATATATATATATATATATATATATATATATATATATATTTTAATCAGTGAAGGGGTGAAACCTATAGAAATGCATCGGCGAATGAAAGTCCACTATGGCGATGCATGCCTGTCAGTCCAGCAAGTGTATGAGTGAAGTAGAAAGGTTTAAAACTATTCTGTGCATGTGTGATACACACGCCACCAAGTGAATTTTTTTTAAATACAGGAATCAAAGCATTTTATCGGCGCTGGAGGACTTGCATTGAACGCAGTGGTGACCACATCGAAAAATGATACATTCGTTCAAAACATATTCACGCATGCACGCACGCACGCACGCACACACACACACACACACACACACACACACACACACACACACACACACACACACACACACACACACACACACAACATTTACGGTTTTCACCTGAAGCCCTTTAAAAAAAGTCGCTTAAAAGTAAACAGGGTCGACTTCATTGAACCGGGTTTTTTTCCCATATGGCTCGGTCTCTTTCCTCAGCGCGGAAAACGTCGCACAAAGCACAAACTCCGTAGCTCCAGCGACGATCCACAGGAGTCTCCGACCAAAAACACTCGTGGACCAAAAGACGCGGCCCGGAACCGAACCCACAGCTTCATTTGACGCCCACTCACATAAAAGGCCTGCTATATAATGTTGCTCAAAAAGCCTTCCTCGTCTATTTCTCAACATCTCATAAACTATAGATGTAACGTTAAGACAGGAAACGCGTTTCATATACGATATTCGATAACAATAAAAGATTGCTCAAATATAGTGAGGCGTTAACATTTAGGGGATTCCCGCTGGTTTTATGCAAACAGAAAGAGTTTGTGTTAAATAAGAAATTACCGTGGGGGTAACAAATGTTCCACATTCGTACAATACACATGACTGTGTTTTAACAGATTCAGTGCCAAACCAAACAGTAGGTTTGGACCGGACAAAAATGGATGGTATAAAATTGAAAGTAGGTGTGTGTCACAGTTATGACCTAAAGGTTGTTAGTATGGTAGAAGACATGTTGTATTATGAATCACATTTAATGGAATTGCTTAGGGAAATCTACCGTATTGATATTTTAATTGAGATATCATTTTGAAATGGCAACATTTCCTCGATATATAATCCCGCGATTGATATGAGAAGTCATTTAAGACAATTAATCATCCAGTGATACTTCATTATCCAGTGATACTTCATCATCCAGTGATACTTCATCATCCAGTGATACTTCATCATCCAGTGATACTTCATCATCCAGTGATACTACATCATCCAGTGATACTTCATCATCCAGTGATACTTCAGTTTCAAAGTATTATTCATTTATTCACTTCAGACCTCTGAAGTTTGCAGAGCACGCGCCTACCTCAGAGTTAACGCAAACACACAACATCCACTGCATAGTGACATTATGAAGGTGAAGGGCAGCAGGTTAAAAAGAGGACTGTGGATGGGTCAAGCCGAAGACATTCTACAACAGGTGTGTTCACTTGAGGACTTAGAACCTGGCGAGGAGTGGGTATAAGTGCCAACAGATTTCTGCACATCCTTTTCAGTTTGCATCCAACTAGATAGAAAATGCAGACAAGAAAATCCGGCTGCTGTAGAGGCTGAAGTACAAGCGTTGATTTTCGAGAATTCGCTAGACTTTGATGCTGTCATCTACACAGATAGGTCGGCCGTCCGACGCGTGAGAAGCTCATGGGTCTTTACGGCTCGGAAGAAGGGTGGCCAAACAAGAACACTACGCAGAAAGCCAAAGAAGATTGATAAACCAACACAGAACTGGCGTCGTTAGCCGCTACACGCTGCGGGATTTGCTGAGGAGGGGATCCGAGCACTTATGGACTGAATGGTTCGATGTGCAATGAGGATGATCTGTCGACTAACTAACTAACTAACTTCAGACCTCTGCAGTATGCACCTAATGGGATGTTTCGAACTATCCCAGGCAATAAATCGTGCAACATAACGTTTGTGGCTTCTGTCTTTGAATGACAATGATTGTTTCCCAACGAACAATAAACTCCCTCCACGTATCTAGACCAGTTGTTTGCTTCATACAGCTTGAAGTATGCAGTTTTAAGTGTGCCAGAACAAAGTACAATAAAAGCCGTTGTAAAACGTTATCATTGTTTTCGTGCCCATTCATTTAGGTTCATATCGATAGTTAGATGTTCATGGGCGGCCACATTTAAGCTGGAAATTTGGCCCTGGTTTCCATTAACTGAAGAACGATTGCTTGGTCTATTCCTGTTGCCGAAACGCCCACTTGATTGATGTTGCTGATTTTTAATTTAGTACAAAAAGATGGTTTTGGATATTATGTTTGATTGTGTTGCACAATCAGTCAGTTAATCAATCTATCTATCTATCTATCTATCTATCTATCTATCTATCTATCTATCTATCTATCTATCTATCTATCTATCTATCTATCTATCTATCTATCTATCTATCTATCTATCTATCTATCTATCTATCTATCTATCTATCTGTCTATCTATCTATCTATCTATCTGTCTATCTATCTATCTATCT
>JACEFZ010005761.1:10000-17688 GCA_014155875.1 Cepaea nemoralis
TTTGTGTTCATTTACATTAACTATAGGTAACGTGTCCACGTGGAGATCGAGCGGTGCCTGTAGTTTTTGTCTGGTCGTTATTAGCATGGATTTGGTTTTGTCGATGTTAATAATCATGCGGTTTTCATTGCTCCATCTACTAAGGTTATCAAGTTCGTTTTGCAAAGAGCTCTCCAAGTCACTAAGGTTCTCTTGACTAGTGTATATAGTGCAGTCGTCCGCAAATAGGTCACACGAAGTATTGAGGTATAAAGGAAGATCGTTAATATACACTAAATCAAATCAAATCAAATCAAATCAACTTTATTAGGGTCACAAATTGGGCGCGCAGGCCCGTCTTACATTCGGCCCTTCCAATCACTCGTCTTTCGTTCATCAAGAGCATTATACATTTACATAGGAAGAAAAATAAACATTGTGATATGAATGTTGTAAACATAAACAAGGCTAAACATGGAGAAAAATGTGTACATAAAAAGTATGTGACGTAAAAGTAGTGATGCCAGCGCGTCCCACACACACACACACACACACACACACACACACACACACACACACACACACACACCACACACACTCTCTCTCTCTCTCTCTCTCTCTCTCATTCACTCTCACTCATACACACATACTCTCACTCATTCACTCTCCCGCTCACTCATTCACTCTCCCGTTCACTCATTCACTCTCCCGCTCACTCATTCACTCTCCCGCTCACTCATTCACTCTCCCGCTCACTCATTCACTCTCACGCTCACTCATTCTGTCTCTCCCGCTCACTCATTCACTCTCCCGCTCACTCATTCACTTTCCCGCTCACTCATTCACTCTCCCGTTCAATCATTCACTCTCCCGCTCACTCATTCACTCTCACTCATTCACTCTCACTCATTCACTCTCACGCTCACTCATTCACTGTCCCGCTCACTCATTCACTCTGCCGCTCACTCATTCACTCTCACGCTCACTCATTTACTCACACGCCCACTCATTCACTCTCACGCTCAATCATTCACTCTCCCGCTCACTGATTCACTCTCACGCTCACTCATTCACTCTCACGCTCACTCATTCCTTTTCACGCTCACTCATTCACTCTCACGCTCACTCAATCACTCTCACGCTCACTCATTCACTCTCACGCTCACTCATTCACTCTCACGCTCACTCATTCACTCTCCCGCTCAATCATTCACTCTCCCGCTCACTCATTCACTCTCACTAATTCACTCTCCCGCTCACTCATTCACTCTTCCGCTCACTCATTCACTCTCCCGCTCACTCATTCACTCTCCCGCTCACTCATTCACTCTCACGCTCACTCATTCACTCTCACTCATTCACTCTCACTCATTCACTCACACTCATTCACTCCCACACACAGACACTCTCACTCATTCACTCTCCAGCTCACTCATTCGCTCTCACGCTCACTCATTCACTCTCCCGCTCACTCATTCACCCTCACGCTCACTCATTCACTCTCACGCTCACTCATTCACCCTCACGCTCACTCATTCACTCTCACGCTCACTCATTCACTCTCCCGCTCACTCATTCACTCTCACTCATTCACTCTCCCGCTCACTCATTCACTCTCACGCTCAATCATTCACTCTCCCGCTCACTCATTCACTCTCACGCTCACTCATTCACTCTCACGCTCACTCATTCACTCTCACGCTCACTCATTCACTCTCACGCTCACTCATTCCCAGACAGACAGACAGACTCAAGTGGCCCGAGGTCAGCCCACACACACAGACAGACAGACAGGCAGGCAGACAGGCAGACAGACAGACAGACAGACAGACAGGCAGGCAGACAGACAGACAGACAGACAGACATAAGGCAGGCAGGCAGGCAGACAGACAGACAGACAGACAGACAGACAGACAGACAGACAGACAGACAGGCAGACAGACAGACAGACAGACAGACAGACAGACAGGCAGACAGACAGACAGGCAGGCAGGCAGACAGACAGACAGACAGACAGGCAGGCAGACAGACAGACAGACAGGCAGGCAGACAGACAGGCAGACAGACAGACAGACAGACAGACAGGCAGACAGACAGACAGACAGACAGGCAGGCAGGCAGACAGACAGACAGGCAGACAGACAGACAGGCAGACAGACAGACAGGCAGGCAGACAGGCAGGCAGACAGGCAGACAGACAGACAGGCAGACAGACAGGCAGACAGACAGACAGACAGACAGACAGACAGACAGACAGACAGACAGACAGACAGACAGACAGACAGACAGACAGACAGACAGACAGACAGACAGACTCAAGTGGCCCGAGGCCAGCCCACACACACTCTAGCTGCCTATATTCGCACATAGAAATTAATTCTTGACCGTTATTGATCATGTGATCAATTTGTCCCGGATGATGAAAGCCAGGCTGGCTGTTGTCTCTTGGATGCCCCTGTCAACCCATTTACAACAGTCCAGATTGTCACTGATAAACTGTGACAACTTCTCGCTACATTAGTTCCCTATTGCTGTCTGTGATTGTCATCTAGGACACCTCTTTTAAGACATGCATCCAACATAAACAAGGACGCACACGCCACGACATACACACGTTCAAGCATCTATATGCTGTGTTCAGCCAACCGAGAAATGTATTTATAGTGTTTGTTTTATTTAGTGGGCCTCTATTTGTTTGTGTTTTGTTGTTCCCTACGATTGCTTCATGCTTATGTCTTTCTATTTATGCACGTTATCACTCAAACTGCCGGAATGTTCGATGGCTTGCGTGGGAGTTTGACTTCTATGAGACTACGACCTCCCGCATGAGAATGGAGGTGGAAGCAGTCACAGCGGCATTCCGTTGCTTAGAGGAGACCACTACAACGCACATTGTATTCAATACGGACTCAAGGAGTATGCTTAGTAAAGAGGAGAAAGGAATGTTTTGTGTGGAATGGCTCACCTCGCTTCAGATTATGAGAACTGTATGGATATTTTGACTGGCCACTCGGGAGTGCGGGGGAATGAACAGGTTGATAGACTGACAGGAAATGCACCTGTTGGTGGTATATTACCTATGGATAAGGGAAAGGTGGTCGTGCGCCTGTGGGACCAGGTGGAGAAGGTGGGGGAACAGATTGAGAACATATATGTGGAAAGGATGAGAACGCGGGGGATTGGTAGGGTTCTGGAAAAATCTCAAAACTGAGAGGGAAAACTAGGAGAACTTTCAACCAGATAGCGATGGGAGCAATTACTAGTGTGACTCTTCGCTGGCTGTTGAACGAGGGGACGGAGCGCGTAAGAGAATGTCTTGGGAGCAGTGATGTCATGTGTTAGTTTAACTCAACTCAACTCAACTTCTATGTGTGAAATCATCATCATCATTTATCAAATTCTTGTCATATCGTCGCTCTCATCACGGCCCGAGGAGAGATTCTAGCCCGCTTCTTAGTTTGATTGTTTCATACATTTTCTTGTTCCCTTGTTTCATACATTTTCTTGCCCAAGTTATTTATATCTTTAGTCCGCCTTCGTGCTGATCAGCCTCAGCCTCTTCTTCCTTCTTGGAGAATTCAAATATTATTACTAATATTCCTTAATTTGTTTTTACATCGTACTATTTATCAACAAATGGTGATAATAAAATCATATTCTAGTCATGTATCATTATAAAGTTTATTATTTAAAGTTATTATTACTAATAGTGGCGCCTGCTTGTCTTGACAGACACTAGTTTGTTAGGGACGCAGAGGTGTTTCCAAGGCACCAGGGCCGGGTTATATACTGGCCAAGACCTATTGACGCGTCCTCGTCGAGCGTCCTGGGCAACAGGTCCCCTCGGGGTCCTGGCTAAAGTCAATAGGATCGCCGATTCCTCCGAAGTCGGAGAGTGTCTGCCTGTACGGCGAGGAACCACCAGTCTGCACACCAATAAGCCAGACATGGGACAACGGATACTCACGCAAACCTCAGGTCCTGTATGACACCACACTGATGTTGGACAACAGGATGCCTTCATCCGACATACAGGACTTCACGTTGGAGCTCAAGCCAACGAACACAAGCAAGCAAGCAAGCAAGCAAGCACTAGTTTGTTACAATGTGCTGTTGAGAAAAGGGCGTATTAACCTTTCCATAATACAAAGCCTAGGCTGAACTGCAGAGATAATGTGTTGCCCATGCAGCATGATCCATTTATCGGCCTGTCTAGTTTACTCCAGAGGAAAGGTAACACCAATATGTCTGGAACAAGACCAGATACAGAAGTTGTCGAATCACCAGAGCATTGTTCTAACTGTCCGCCTGTCAGAGCTTCGATCCTAGACCAGTTGTCAACCAAGGCTTAGGGCCTCGTCTGTCCTTCCATGACATTCAGATTTTAGGTTACATTTCCTCGAACCAGGGTAAGGCGTGTACCCTCCTAGTTGCGCTCCTCCGCCCGAAGCCGTTGGACAATGTCGGGTGTGGAGTTTGGTGAGTTCCAGGAACTCAACCCACCATTACTGCTCTTTCCAAATAACTCAGACGTTTAGTATGATCACAGGCTTTCAGCTCATGGAAGTAGAGGCTGTAAGGGTAGCTGTTCCTTATCCCGTGGGCAGCACAACCAGACATGTGTTGTTTGAAAAAGACTCGCAGAGTTTGCCTTTGGAAATTGAAACTGGAATGTTCCGGGTGGAGTGCCTAGCATCGCTCGACAGGATGGGGACTACCAGCATATCAGGCATCTTCTGTCCAGGGCATGCAGGTGTGCGGGCAACGAATAGAGGATAGGTGAGCTGCTGCTGCCCGAGTGGATAACAGTTACTTTGTGGTGAAGGTGATGTGGTGAAGGTGATGTGGTGAAGGTGTTGTAGTGAAGGTGATGTGGTGAAGGTGATGTGGTGAAGGTGATGTGATGAAGGCACACTGGAGTTAGGCAGAGAGTGTAGCTGAACAGTGGGGGTACACATATCTGGCGAAACTAACTCCGAAGAGAGTGAGCAAAGGGTTTGGACCACACTCAAAGCGTAGAGGAAAAATCAGGCTGACATTTAATCTGATTTAATCAATCAATGTGCTTTTGGAATAATAAACATGTTTGAAGAGCGTGACGGAGCATGTGTTGGAATGACCGGAGTGGAATGATGTGGGTTCCCAAGTGTCGTATTCGTCATTCCTGTTTCAGAGACAATACCCAGTTTTTGAGCTAGTTTTCTTGGATGTCCAGATTTTGTAGAGTGCCAGTACTTGTCATCTCCCTGGTCCAGATATTCTACGAACATTTCTTTGTGACTTGAGTTCATAAGTCCTGGTTTTCTTTTGGAGTGATGTCAATAATAGAAATAAAGAACTCAGAAATAAAACAAACCAGCGAATGAAGATATCTCGGGTGAATATTTTCACTTCATATGAGGGCATGGGTAGAGTACTCAACACATGTTGTGCAAATGTAAATCAGGTAGTAGTACAACTAGGGCCACTTCTGTCACATAGAAAGATACCTGTAAGTACTACAGCAAATCTCATAAGAAGTTATTGTTTGGCTGACATTATGCTACCAATATCATGGACGTTTACTGCAACTAATGAGTGCACAATCATAACAACAGACATGAGATGCATTAGATCAGCCGCGGGAGTAACCGTGAGAGATACAATTAGGAATGAGGAAATCATAAGACAACTAATTCTTAAACCAGTCATGCACTTCATTAAAGAACAACAGATTAAATAGTTTGGCAACGTGACAAGAATGCGCTGGAATCGTCTGAAACAAAGAACCACACTGAAGAAATATAATGGGTGTAGGGCAAAGGGAAGACCACGTAAAATATGGTATCAGAAACAACCTTAGAGAAATGAATACCAGCTTACAAAGAGCATTAGAAAGAGCGCATACCACATCATAAACTCCCTCAAACACCTTCCTGTGGTCTCATCTCTCTCATCTCATCATATTCCTCTTGTACCATGCGGTGTCGAGGTGAAGAATAAACAGCGGGAGAGTGCCCGCTTGTTGGCTTCATGTAACGATATTCCAATGGACTCTGTTATTCCATCCGTCCATCGTTTACGTGGTCGGCCTCTTCCTCTGCTTCCCTCTGCTCTGTACATCATTGCTTGTTGTGCTATACTGTTAGTTGGTAACCTACTTGCATGGCCGATCCATTTGACTTGTTGCCTTCTAATAAAGTCTAACACTGCTTTAACCCGTACTTTGGTCCTGATTTATTCATTCCTGATCTTATCTGTTGGGGTGATGGGGGGGGGGGGGGGGGGGGGGGGAGAAGAAGAATAAGAAGACGACGACGGTCAAGAAGAAGAAGTGAAGGAGAAGAAGAAGTGAGGCAGAAATAGAAGAAGAAAATTGATTCATGTATTATGTTGACACAAGAAAGATTCATGTATTATGTTGACACAAGAAAGATTGATTTATTATGTTAACACAAGAAAGATTCATGTATTATGTTGACACAAGAAAGATTCATGTATTATGTTAACACAAGAAAGATTCATGTATTATGTTGACACAAGAAAGATTCATGTATTATGTTAACACAAGAAAGATTCATATTCCTAACATTAAATTAAAATATTGATTTTTTGTTACATTCGCTCGATTTGAACTCAAATGTAGTCCATACACGTGCAAGAACTTCTGGTGCACGGGGCTGATTTTTGCGTGTGGATTAGCTTGCCCTATGACCAATGTCCCCCGCTATCAGGTGAATCCACTCCGACTTCTGAGGTACTTGTAATTTATGTCCCAAAGTCAAGGATGATAAGTCAACATTTTAGTCCAACTGATTGGTGTAGGGTGTGAACCCGCTACCTCGACATCAGCACACCGGATATTTAAGAACGAGCGCCCTTATCCATTTGACCATGGTGAATTCCCTCCTAACATTTTACCTGAACCTGTTTGCTGACGTGGTGCTGTGGAATCTTAACACTCAATGACCTCCCCATTGCTACGGTCAGTCTGTGGTATATTTTGAACAGTCCCAAAAGTTCTTCATATTGAAGCCAAGATGTTCAAATCTTTTGATATTTTCAATTATTTCGTCTGTTTCTCTCTTTCTTGTGTCCTGCACTGCTCTATGCCGTTAGTCGTTGCATGATTGTTTGGTGATTGGTTTACGAACTAGGGCCCGCTCGGTCGCTTGGTATGCTGAGATGTGGATTTTAAGGTATTGATGACTCAGTCGATCAATTCTTTTTCGTGGTCTTTCTCTGTCTCTTGATGTTTCCATTTTCATGTTCTTTGCTCTTGCATACAGAGTGGTTGTAGAAACTTTAAAAAAAATGGGACTTAGTTTGAATAACAGAAAGACAGAAGTTATGGTGATATCAAAGAAACAGATTGTGCCTAAATGTGCAATTAAAGAACAGGACGTTATTTTGGGGCACGTGCAAACATTTACATATCTAGGTACGTGGATAACATCACATGGAATATGTATCACTGAGATAAAGAGCAGAATAAGACAAGCAAAAACTGCATTCTGTCAAATGAAGAATGTTCTGAGCAATACGTCCCTGTCCTTCAAAGTAGAAACAAGAGTTCTTGCATGTTACATAGAACTGTTATTAACAGGCGGTTACAAATACTGGACAATTAGTAAATAGGCGGGAAAAATCACAGGAAGCTTTGGAGATGTGGTTTTATAGAAGAATGCTGAAAAAAAAATAAATTGGACAGCCAAAACGAGCAATCATGA